>SJYC01055880.1:0-16242 GCA_006408675.1 Madoqua kirkii | reverse complement strand
CCTTTGTTCAGTTTTCAGGAGAAGACTCTTGAGAGTCCCTTGGACTGCAAGGAGATCCAACCAGTCCATTCTGAAGGAGATCAGCCCTGGGATTTCTTTGGAAGGAATGATGCTAAAGCTGAAACTCCAGTACTTTGGCCACCTCATGCAAAGAGTTGACTCACTGACAGGAGGAGAAAGGGATGGCAGAGGATGAGATGGCTGGATGGCATCACGGACTTGATAGACGTGAGTGTGACTGAACTCCGGGAGTTGGTGATAGACAGGGAGGCCTGGCGTGCTGCGATTCATGGGGTTGCAAAGAGTCGGACACGACTGAGCAACTGAACTGAACTAAACTGAAGATGGTTATCAAAGCATGAGCAGTCTCAGAGCAGAACAAAGCTAACCAGTTCTCACAAGTTTCCAACTTGACAGGACGTAATTCCATGCTAACATACATGTGCACATGCACACACACATGCACGTACACACACGCACACACCTGACACAAGTGATCCAGACTAGATGTAAATCACGGCAACAGTCAACAGACTTTCTATGGAAGCGTTTGGTAGAGAATAAACACACCATACAAATCAAAGAAGTGGCAATAACGATTCTAAGTTTCGAAGGGAAGCAAGGAGGCTTAAAATATCATCTATTTCTAACATTTCGGCTCAGAGGTGAGTAAACTGAAGTCTAGATCGTGAAGTGACTCGTTTACATTTCCAGAAAGTGGCAGTAAAGATGACTACAAACAAAGATCCATGCTAAGGGAGTAAGTTGACTGCATGCCAGTGAATGAAAATTTTCTTTGAAACTGACATGTTTTCAGCAAACAAGACTATTTTACTTTTCCTGATAGAACTCTTCAGAGGCATAACATATTTCTGCCTTCCTGTGGAAGGAAAACAACAATGAAAGGACTAATTTATTCAAAATTATTTCAGAAAGTCAGGTTGGGGAGGGAATCAATGGATCAGCTGACCTCAGTAGGCAGGAAGATATCTTCAGTACCAAGCAAGAGAAACAAACTTATGTATTAACTATGAATCTGAGAGACATTTCCCTTGATTTTCTGAAGCTTTTTTTTTCCTTGCCATTAGACTTCATGAACATTTTAAGTCATTATATAAAAAGCGATTAATCTGAGGACAAGCAGAGGCAAATAAAATCCCCCAGTTTCATAATAGCATATGCTTTAGGATTTTTCATTTTCATTCTTTTTGAGTTTGCCTCTTTGAATGTCCTATTTATGGAATATATTTCATGATGGACCTCATCAACCTTGTTTAAATGAAATACAACTCATTCGTATTGTAGTATGTGTTTCCTTGTCACCATTTAACGTTATGCATCTTGGTGACATCTTTCACCAAGTATCCCAGAATGCACTGGATGACTAGCCAGGAGTGTATTTTAAGCCAGCGGGTATCAGAGAATTTGTCATCACTACACATGCCCTTTGTACAGTGCTTCTCTCCATACAGTAACACCCAGAAGACGCTGGCCTCATGCTAGTTCTTGGTAACATGACTGTGATCGTGGTTATGGCCGAGGGCTGCCACCAAGCAGCGCAGCTGCAACAGCCGTCACTATAGCCTAGGAACTGCCATCAGGAGGGGGCTACTTCCTTTATGGCCAAAGGCTTGCAGCTTAAAACAGCATGAAGAGCTCTGTTTATGGCAGAGAAGAGGGATCAACAGTCTTGTTTGTCTAGATTAGGGTTGAGGGGGGATCCGCAAGGGGGTGGCAAATCTCTCCCATCTGTTCTTGTTTTTCTAAAGGGTTGATGTCAGTCAACAATTTAAAATGGCTAAAATTCCCTGCTTACTGTCCTCAATATCAGTTTATAGGTTTGTAAATTGATACTGACCTCCTCAGGTCCCAAATGGGGAAGGAAATACTGCAAAGTGACATTTGATTAAAAGAGAAATGATTTCAATCAACATTCCAAATGCCAGGGGCATTTGGGGGGCACACTGTTAAGAAATTCTAAGAAAAAGCACTTCAGTGCTGCCAACAAAAGGAATGTCTTCTTGTTTTTAATTAAATGACAAGAAAGAAGGTATATAATCAGACAGGGAGGCCCTTAAGACCCCAGGGGACTAGGCATTGTGGGCCAAGATGGATTCTGTGTTGAGCATTTTCAAATTTCACGAGTGAGTATCATGACTACTTCACCTTTCTGCTAATATTGTCTTTTGTATATTTTGAAATCTTGCCCTTAAATTTCAATGTTCTGCATTACTGCTACTTCCTACCCTCCACATTTTTTTTTGCTTCCACCTTAACAAAGACTATGATAAAAAACCTCTTATTAACCACCGCCCCCCACTTTTTGTAGGATTTGTAAAGAACTTTTAAAGGCCTTATTGCCCCTATGTGACAACTGTGTGGCAGGTGGCAAGAACAGTGCTGTGAAGTAGTTGGAACCGAAATAAGTCATACTCATTATACAGCTGAGGAAACAGAGGCCTGAAAAGGTAAAGATTAACTCCCAATGTAAATCATTCATTTAATCCCATCATGCATTCATTCAACAGCTATTCAGAGAGCAGGCACTATGCCAGGTGTGCAACCACATTACAGAGCTGAGGTGGAAAAGTACTGTGGCCAGCAGAATACGTTTGGGAACGGAGATGAGGATTTAGTCAAAAATTTCCATCACTTCATTAAGATTTCTCACTCTCAGCATGACTAACATTTTCAAATGAATAATTCTTTGTTGTGGGGGCTGTCCTGTGAACTGCAGGATGTTTAGCAGCATCCCTGGCCCCTGCCCAGTAGCTACTGAGGGCAAACCTCTCCCACCTGTCATAACCAAAAGTGTCTCCAGATGTTGGCTAGTGTCCTAGGGTGGGGTGGGGATGGGGTGACGGTACACAGTCATCTCCATTGAGAACCACTGAGATAACTGAATTTGTGGCCTCAGTTCCTCATCTCTAAAGTGGGCAGAACTGTTTCTACCTGTCAACCTTGCTGTGACTAATGAACTGACCAGAAGTGAGTAACGGGAGATATCAATCACAACTGTATTGTAATTACAGTGTATGTATTACAATTCTTGCTCCCACCATCCTTAAACATCTCCCCATCCTAGTCTGTCGTCATCTCCCATCGCCTAACTTGTAAGGAAGCTTTCAGGTTTGAAAAGGCTTTTCCTGGGCTGACATTTTAGAACCTGCCAAGCTCAGAGGCTCCATGCCATCTCACTGTCCCTTCCGTGAACAACCCACACAAAGGATCACAAAGCCTTCTAATATCTAGTGTCAGAGGTAGCGGGGATCCTATAACTCACTGCCTCCAAGTGGCTCCTGCAGCAGTGAGAGATGATGTGAGAAGAGAGGAACAGGAGAAATGAGTTGACAATGTCAGCAATTTTCTCTAAATGAGTTCCAGATTAGGGTGGGGGGGAACCTTTCCAGTGTATGAATAAGTGTAACAAATGATTTAGCTTTTGTTGACTTCCTTTGTTACTAGGCTGTGATTTGACAGCTTTCAAGAGTTTTACTGATATCCATTTGTAGAAAAACTTCCTAGTCCTAAAAATAAATACATCTTGAATAAGGAAGGGCTAATGTTAGATTTCATCCAAGTAGTAAAGTGTTTTCTCTAGGCAGAACAGTATAATTAATTTTTCTCTGCTGCACCTGAGCTGAGAAAAAATGCAATCCTTTAGTCCCATTCTTTTGGTGTTATTACCTTAGATGGCTTATAAACACTTTCCCTATAACATGAAATTTGAATCTAAAGAGACAGTACACAATGAACTTTAAAATCATAATGTAAACATAATTAAGAGATAATGCCACGAGGATAGAATGTCATCTTGAGATAATGACCTTCAAGTGCTGTAAAAGTATGGAAGGAGAAGAAAACTGATGCCCAGAAATACAGGTTGGGCAGGAGCCAAGACCTTCACTTGAATGTCAGTGCCCTAGGGCTCTCTGAGTAATAACCGAATCACCGCTTTATAAAATATAGTTAATTTCCCATCATTCTCAGAAGAGGGGTTGCAGGGCATAAAACAAAAGCCAACATATTGATGTCTATCTGTATTACTGTATTTGTATAACCATGAGTGTACATGACATTACAGAATTTCCTTCTGCCAAGGTCCCAAAATTTATAAGACCCCTGGTCTGAATCTTTCAAAGCCTTAATTTCTGCTTCTGGCTGATAAATCATTTCACGCAAATATGCTAATAGCTTCTTAGGTCATCTTTCCCAGCACATACACTTCTCTTTAAATAACTGGAAAAGCTTCTAGGAGAAGCAGCTACTAAGACGGGTAAGATGGGTGAGATTTTCAGGAGGCAAGGAGAGATGTGTTGAGAGGCATTCCAAGCTCAAGGTGGTAGAAAAGTCAAAACAAGTTGAGAGAGATGACAAGCGGTCTAGTTTGACCACAGGGCAAAACTGGTCAAAAAGAGTATCAAGTATTTTAGCTGGAAAGAGTCTTGATTCTTCTTCAGACTAGAGTCCCAAACAGGTATCCTATTTGCTATGTTTGCAGTAAAGATGTGCTTTGCTTGTCATGTGCAATATATATGTTTAATCAAGACTTTCAGTTTCTCTTAAAAGATCTGTCCATATTGGGTCCATGATCCTGCTACAGCTGAAGTTGGTGATTAGCTGCCTCCACTCAGTTGAGCCATTTATTCTCCAGTTGGCCACACTCCACACCATTCCATATTGTTTCACAACATACCAAAAGGAAAAAAGAAGCTGGGCTTTACTGTCAGTTTTTTCTTAGGATACAGAATCAGAATCTCCAAGAAGATACATGGTTGTATTATGTTTTGTTCATCCACTGATAGTCATGAAAAAGTTGAACATTTTTGTACCAGATTCACTTCACTCATTTCTCTCTCTCTCTCAGCATCTGAGACCATGACCACTGCTTTAAACAAAGGAAGATGTTTAAAAGGTTTTCGGGATAGGCGGTGACATAACCAAATCATACCTCAGTTTGGGCATAAGAAGCTACATCGGACAGAAAAGAAGGCAGAGTGCTCCAAGGCAGAACAGAATTGGCATGTGACTACAGTGCTACAGACTCGAGCTCACAGGGTCTAAACCAGGCTAGCAGAAGCAGCAATCGACTGGGCTGTAACAGATACAGGGGTGAAGGAGGTGACATTTTGGGGTTTTCATTTTAGCTTCCTGAGGTTTTTATTTTGGTAGGATCAGAAATTGGACAATCAGAAGGAATTGGAGTGCTAAAGTGAGTGATGAGCTAGTTTTGGATACATGCTATTAAGGATAATGGGCAGATGAGTTGGAAATAGGAGACTAGGGCACAGGGAGAGAGACCAGGGAGGAAATGGGAATTATTTGAATGCAAAAGGCAGCTGATATGTGAAAAGGCAGGTCTTTAAGGCTGAGGGACAGCAGGCAGAAAGAGGAGAAGTCCATGTAAGAACCATGGGAAGGGCTACATTTAAGAATGTCTTAATTTGTTCAGACTGCTATAAAAATTATCAAGAACTGGGAGGCTTATAAACAACAGAACTTTACTTCTCACCATCAAGTTCAAGGCTCTGGCAGATTCCCTGTCTGGTGAGGACCTACTTCCTGGCTCATAGACGGCCATCACTCCTTGAATCCTCATGTGGCAAAAGGGGCAAAAGAGATATCTCAGGGGTCTGTTTCGTAAGGGCACGAGTTCCACTCATGAGGATTCCACTCATTCTCACGACCTACTCACCTCCTAAGGGCCCAGCCTCCAAATACCCTTACACGGAGAACTGAGTTTTAACTTGTGAACTTTGGAGGGACACATTCAGTCTACCGCAGGGGAGCCACAAGGGAGCAAGCAGAGAAAAGGAGGAAAACCAGCAAAACAAAGCAGGATGAGAGGTGGGGAACACGGAACTTTGAGCTACAAGGACTTGCATTGTCAGGACCACTGAATTTAGAGGCACCACGAGGATGATGCCAGATTCAGAGGAGAAAAGGAGAAAGCTGAGGAATGATACATATTAATCAATCTATTAAGTAGATTAAAGACTTACTAAGCAGGGTTTCTGAGGATCAGAAGTCAGGAAGTGAAAAGTAAGCACAGGAACTAAGGGGTCAGAAAGAGTTATTTTATAAATCACCTCAGTCATTTACTAGAAAGTTCTCATAGAGAGTAGACAGCCCTTCCTTTGTCATCAATGACATTCTGAAATCTGACATACACCATCAGGTATTTTTTAAGTGAGAAAACTTGTTTGGGGCTGGTCATGAATGTGTGACTTTTGTTCTCATCAGCCATTTTGACATCAACCACTTGACTTTTCCAAAATACCATCACACCTCTGTATGACACAGTGTGGAGCATCTAGGGTGGAAATCTTCTGGGGTGTGCTATCCTACAGAGGGATCCTCTTCTCTTGCAATGGTGCTCTTTTCTCCCAGTGAACTGCCACCCCCTAATTCCATCTTGTTCTGGAGGAATGGCAGTTTCAAGCAAGGTACAATCTTCCTACCCACTGTCCCCATTCTTCTACCCAGGCCAAAACATGAGCACAAGGCCCAAGACAGTCAATGAGACCTTCTCCCTAGAGTCTTACTCTCAAGCAGAGGAGTGCGAGAACGTATTTCAGTTGGAATTAAGTCATTCACATGATGGCACCTTGAGGACCGCGTTCGGTACCATCTGTTGTTACCCTCAGAGCAGTGCTGTTCCTGTCAGTCCCCAGGTCTGACTTTTGTCCCTTAACCATCACTGAAAAAAACAAAAAAAATCACTGTTGTTTAAGTTAGCTGGCATCAGTTTCAGTTGCTTGCTCTCAAATATACTCACTGCTATGTATCTGTTTAGGAAGATACTACTGGTAAGTTTTACTGATGATATGAAGCTGGAAATCAAGATTAATGACCTGGAGCTTTGCATGGTAAACTATGAACAGTATTTGGAACCAAACCATGAATATTAACTACCAGCACAAATTCTCCTCAAAATACACTCCTGTCACCCTGTGGGAGCGGGACCAGTATCTGTCCTTCATTGCAACAGTGCTCATCCTTGGAGCAGACCTAGCACATAGTAGATGCCCATTAAATAGGTAAGTGACATATTTCACATATTCCTGTGGGAGAGAATGCAGGAATACATGTTCTCTGCCATCATGACAGCCATACAAAGCTTTACATTTTGTTTTTCATAAAACTCCTCCAAAGTGAATAGTGGGCTACTTCCTGTACAGACTGGGAGACTGAAACTGAGCCCCAGAGAACTTTAATGCTTGACTTGGTAACAAAATAGAGCAGCTCTAGGGGCCATTCTCATCTTTGGAGAAATTAAAAAGAATCACCTTAGGCTTCCCTGGAGAAGGAAATGGCAACCCACCCCAGTCTTCTTGCCTGGAGAATCCCATGGACAGAGGAGCTTGGTAGGCTACAGTCCACGGGGTCACAAAGAGTCGGACATGACTGAGTGACTTCACTTTCACTTTAGTGGCTCACATGTTAAAGAATCTGCCTGCAATGCGGGAGACCTGGGCTCAATCCCTGGGTTGGGAAGATCTCCTGGAGAAGGGAATGGTTACCCACTCCAGTATTCTTGTCTGCAGAATCCCATGGGACGAGGAAGGAGCCTGTGTTACAGACTCTTCGGGGCCACAAAGAGTCAGACACAACTGAGTGACCAGCACTTTCGCTTTTCACTTTCAGGCTTTCTCTCTGCTGCAGCATCGTGGACAGCCAACATCTATCCACCAAATTCTGCTCACACTTACCAACCTTGCTGGCCCTGGACCTTAGGGCTAAAGCTTGGAAACCTCAATTCATGGCTGGGCTGGATTACGGCATGAGTCTGAGAGACAGAGACAGAGAGACACGTGCACACACACACAGAGTATCTCATCTGCCTTGCCACAGAGTGTCTTAAAAGTACATGCACCTGCCACAGAGAGTAAAACACACGTCAAAAATGATTCTTCCAACAGAAGCCAGGAATGATACTTCCTCTCCTGGAAGCCCCTGAGTGAAGACAGTGAGTGAATAGACGATATGCCTCTTTTGACAATAGGGTCTTCTCTTATGAAATGGATATAAAAGTCCAGATACACATGGGCTTTCTTTTATAAATACTGTCACTTAGCATCCATCATTTAAAATTCTCAGTTCCAGTGTTTTTAAGAAATCTGTCAAAGATATTTTTTCCACTCGGCCTTCAAACTCTGCTGTGCAGCAGAACTGCATGAGTTTGAAAAAACTATGCAGATGCTCATAACTCACCACAACTCTTGGGGTCAGATTCCTAGAGGAGAGAGTTCCACTCCCTACATTTTTGCCCCACTTCCAAGGAAATTCTTAGGTTGAACTAAGTACAAGTGCCGCTCAGTAAAAAGGAACCATCTGAGTCTGAGAAAGCAAATACCTGGCACACACAGTACGGCGTGTTCTCCTGCACACAGCAGACAGCACTAACTCATCGCTGTACTCTTCCCCTCTGAGCTGCGATTTGCTCATCACACAACTACTACTTGATCAGAGTTGGCTCAGGAGAAACTCCTCTTTGTTGGCCCAGGAGGTAACATTTATCTACTGTTCTAGCTATCTGGAGTTGGGTTGGAACCAATAAGCCCACATCCTGCTGTCTTACTACAAACATAAGCCTGATCCTGTAACTATATTCTTGACAGATACCATGAGATCTTTTTTTAAAAAAAATTAAGTATTATTGACAAATAAAATTGTTCAAAAAAATATTTCAGGTGTACAATAGGATGATCTGATACATGTACACATTGTGAAGAAATCCCTGCCATCAAATTAGTGAACACAACCATCATCTCACAGTTACACCTATTTTTTCCCCCCTGAGAACACTTGAGTTCTGCCATCTTAGCAAATTTCATTTATATGTTACAGTATTATCAACTATAGTTACCACATGGCACATTAGATCCTTGCTGGGGACAGAAGAGTAGGGAAATAGGAGATGTTGGTAAAAGGGTAAAAACTTTCAATTACAAGATGAATATGGGTGCATGTCACCATCTTATTCCAAGCCACTATCGTTGCTCACCAAGATAGTTCACTAGCTTTCTACCTGATCTCCCAGTTCTGATTATTACCCTCTGTACTATAGTCTCCATACACAGCTGAGGAGAGGGTTTTAAATAATCAACTCTGTTGGTACTGATATTATTCAGTATCAATACTGATAAATTCATCTATAGAGAACTGGTATCTTAATAATCTAAAGGAAGTCAAGTCACCCATACACACACAGGGAATGCTACTCAACATGAAAGATCTATATAGGAAAAGAATCTTAAAAAGAGTTCCATATGTTTAATTCATTTTTGATGTCTATTGGAAACTAACAACATTTTAAATCAACTATACACCAATAAAAATTAATAAATTATTTTTTAAAAAAGGAAGGCATGTCATGGTCATACTTTGAACCATCAATGTCTCTTCTTGCTTGTTTCCAGAATAATTGTGGCTTCTTGGCATATGATGTGATCTCTAGTCCCTCTATATTATCATCTTGAGTCACTCTTCCCCTTCACTGATCTTTTGGCTTTAAAAAATATACACTTATATATTCTTCATTTTCACTAAATTATATAGCTAATTTACAACATTATATTACTTTCCAGGTGTGTAATCCAGTAATTCGATATTTTTAGATTATATTCCATACAAAGTTATTATAAAATACTGTTGTTTCCTGTGCCACACATTGCATCCTTGTAATTTCATTAACAACTGGCTGGTTTGTACTTCTTAATCCCCTTCACCTATTTCACCCCTCCGCCCACTGCTCTTCTCTCTGGTAGCCAGTAGCTTGTTCTCTGTATTTGTGAGTTTATTTCTGTTTCATTTGTTCATTTGCTTCATTTTTTTTTGGATTCCACATATAAGTGAAAACATATAGTGTTTCTCTTTCTCTGTCTGGCTGATTTCACCAAGAATTAGTATAAAACCCTGCAGATTCATCTACTATGCCACTGTATATATGTTCATATGTCACATATTCTTGAACCATTTTTCTGTTGCTGAATACTTAGGTTGTTTCCATGTCGACTACTGTAAATAATGCTTCTATGAACAATGGGATGGATGTACCTTTTCGAATTAGTGTTTTCATTTTCTTTAGATAAAAGCCCAGGAGTAAACTTGCCGGCTCATGTGGTAGTTCTAGTTTTAATTTTCTGAGGATCTGCCATACCGTTTTCCATAGCAGCTGAATCAATTTACATTCCCACCAACAGTGTAGAAGGGTTTCCTTTTCATATCCTCACTAAGTGATATTTCATTGTGGTTTTGATTTGCATTTCTTTCATGATTAGTGATGCTGAGCATTGATCTTTTAGGTTTTTTCCCATTTCCTGAACAGCAAGTTTTTCCTCATCCCAAACCCTTACACCTTCTCTTCCCTCTGTCAGGGACACTTAGTCCCTTTTAAGACCCTGATGCTGGGAAAGATCGAAAGCAGGAGGAGAAGGGGACAACAGAAGATGAGATGGTTGGATGGCATCACTGACTCAATGGACATCAGTTTGAGTAAACTCCAGGAGTTGGTGATGGACAGGGAAGCCTGGCGTGCTGCAGTCCATGGGGTTGCAGAGAGTTGGACATGACTGAGTGACTGAACTGAACTGAATTTCCATGTTGGTTTCTCTCCATCCTTCCTTGTATGGAGAATTTACTTCTTCAGAGAGGTGCTCTTGTCCACTCTAAGTAGAGCTCATTACCTCTCACCCATTCCTCTCTATCCCATCTATCTGTTCATTTCCTTCCCAGTCATTCCAACAAAACATGATTATTTTGTGCACTCATTTGTTCACTTCTTTTTTAAGCTGCTTCTCACCCTGAGTTCTAAGCTACACACTACGAAGACAGAGAGCATTTGTCATTCTCATCAGGTGCATCCCCAGCACCCAGCATTGGGCTGGGCCTGGAGCAGATTCTCCATACGTATTCGTATCGTGTCGGGGCTAGGAGTCTGCAACCCTTTCTTTCCTGCTTTGTTGGCTGCTCCCTGTGAGGCTCTGACAACAGGGGTTCCCAAGGAAAAGCTGCAGGTTGGAAGAGGAGCATGGATTTGCCGCTTCCTGTTTGCTTCTTTTGGTGGCAGTTGCACCTCAGCCAAACATCTTCCTCCTGCCTGCAGCAGTGCCTTTCTCAGCAGCAGCTGAATCTCCTGTGCGAGATTTTCATTACTTGCAGAACCAACCTCGGAGAAACCAGCATCTCCTCCTGGAGGTCTGGGTACCAGACTGGCAAGGCCCTGTCTCTGAGCTTAGAGACATCACTGTCAGTGCCCAGCAACCTCCTCAGAGGTGTGACTCTCTTCCTTAAGCTTTGAATTGTGAATAATTCCGATGCACTTTTTTCAAACTCTCATGCAGAGCTGCGTGGGGAGAATGAGCGGGTCCTGGCACTGCCATCCAGTGTGCATATGAG
Organism: Madoqua kirkii; assembly: GCA_006408675.1. NCBI lineage: Eukaryota > Metazoa > Chordata > Mammalia > Artiodactyla > Bovidae > Madoqua > Madoqua kirkii. The sequence goes on along the minus strand of SJYC01055880.1, from coordinate 4,842 downwards.
TCAGGCCTCCTTCTATCACCCTGCTGGGCCTGTATTTCCTCAAGCAGGGTGATCACCTCCTGCGTCGCTGGTTCTTTTCAACTTTGCCTGTACTTTGGCATCACTTGACAAGCTTTCGGAAAAAAACACTGTTATCTGGATTCTCACTCCCAGAGATTCAGATGTAACCAAAGCAAGCTGTGGTCTAGATCCTGGCCCTTAAGAAAAAAATTCTCTTGCATTTACTGTAAACCCAGGGTTGATCAATATTGTGTAGGTCAGGGGTGGAAAAACTACAGCTCATGGGCCAAATTTGGCTGATGGACTATTTTTTAAAAATAGTTTTATTGGAACCCAGACCAAACTTGTTTATTTACATTTTATCTTTTTATTTAACTTTTATTTACATTATGGCTGCTTTGGTGCTATGAAAGCAGAGTTGAGTAGTTGCAACAGAGACCATACAGCCTGCAAAGACTAAGATATTTACTAACTGATCCTTTACAGAAAAAGTTTGCAACCCTCTTAATCTAAAGGTTTGTGTGATCTCTACAAGTTTTCCATCTCTACCATGCTATGGGTCCAGGATTCCTATCTGATAATTTAAATAATATGGTAAACTTAGAGAAATGACTTTCAAACTTTTTAGACCACTCCCTACAGCAGGAAACACAACTTATAACTGTGGTAGTTTGAATAAACGTGTCCACAAAGTCTTTGGTAGCCTTCCCTTCGTGAGAGGCAGCCTCATTCTTCGTATTTTAATTGAGTGTGGGCTGGACTCAGTGACCCAATTCTAAGGAAGAGAACTCAGCAGAAGTAATGATTTGTGACTTTGGAGATTAGCTTATAAGAAAGGCACTGTGGTTTCCATTGCGCTCGCTCGCGCGCGCGCGCTCTCTCTCTCTCTCTCTTTGTTGGATTCCTCCAGGGATTAAATTAGATAAAGCAAACCAAGCATTTGGCATAGTGTCTGATACACAGTAAGTACTCTTTCATAAACTTTAGTTTTCATTATAATTCTCAAACAATCCACCTGCCAATACAGGATACACAAAAGAAATGGTTTGATCCCTGGACTGGGCAGATCCCTTGGAGCAGGAAATGGTGATGCACCCCAGTAGTTTTGCTTGTGAATTCCACGGACAGAGGAACCTGGAGGGCTACAGTCCATAGGGTCACAAAGAATCGGACACGACTGAGAGACCAAGCCCAGCACAGCACAGTACATAATTATCAGAACTCAGTCCTTGATAGTGACTCACTTATTAGGGACAATTTTTACATTTTAAAGAAAGGAATTGGGTAGCTAATCCTGTGACTCATTCCTATCATTAAAGTGGGAATTCTAGGACTAACGCTATAATCTCTATTTAGTTTTTACCATGCCCCTAGGAATGTACTTACATTTCACATGGTCTGTCTCCCTTAAACCTCACTGGAATACTGTAAGGACTGTACCCTTAATATCCTCATTTATGATTAGGAAAATGGAGCACAGAATTTTTAAGTAATATCCCCAAGGCTATACAGCTAGAATTGTGGGAACTCTTAGTTGATCCCAGAAACTATAGTCTTGTTCACATTATTCCTTAGGACAAGAGAAAGCAGCTACTCTGGGGAAAAGTTAAAATTACTAGTGTTGGTAGTTGGAGGGAGCAGGGTCCAGAAGTGGAAAAGCCCAGTATAGGGACCAAGAGCTGTCCCACTTAAAGGTATAGGGATGAACAGAACACAGATGGAAGCCTATCTCCTGGCCTCTGCCAGAAGACCGTGAGACCGCTGGGGAGTCTCTTTGAAAAGCCTGAGGGCAAAGTGATGCTTAGAAGAGATGCCCTGCTTGTCATCTGATTTTACTGGAAGATATATACAGGTTCATACCTGCAGGCAATGCCTTGGGGCGCAGAAGCAGTTCCAGAGAAGGGTGCCTTACAGAATGACAAAGAAGAACGGGATACAGCTTCCTGTTCGCCGGCAGAGGGAGGTTTGCTCATTTATTCACCGAGTCATTCATTCATGCAAATATTCAAATGCCTATGACATGCCAAAGACTGGGAGACACAAAATAAATAAAACATGGTCCCTGCCTTTAAGGATCCATGGAGATCAAGGTCCAAGTGACCAGTTATAGTATATGGGCTGAGCCAGACAGAAGGAAGTGCAGCTGGGGCTCAGCTTGGTGATGCTCCCAAGGATGGCACAGAGGAGGAAAGGACATGGACAGACCAGCTGAGCTATATCATCTAGAAATAAACGGCTGTTTGCAGCAATTTGGGTGTAACTAGAGACTACCATACTAAGTGAAATAAGTCAACAGAGAGACAAATATCATATGATACCACTGATAAGTAGAACTAAGATATGGCATAAATGAACCTATCCCTGAGAGAGAATCACACAGAGAACAGATTGCTGGCGGCTAAGGCAGAGCAGGTGGGGGAAAGAGGGAATGGGAGGCTGGGGTTAGCAGGTCCATATTAGTATATATATTATGGATGAACAACAAGGTTCTACTGTATAGCACAGGGAACTATACTTTATGTCATAACTATATTCAATATTCTATCCTGTGTGTATATATATCTCCTGTGTGTGTGTATACACACACACACACAGTCTTTTTAAATATTCTTTTCCATTATGTATGTATCACTGAACCACTCTACTGTACAGCAATAATTAACAAAATGTTGCAAATCAACTACAATTTTTAAAAAATGAAATAAACGGATTGGTAGTGATCAGGCCAGAGAGAAGTGAACACACATGAAAAATATAGACTTGGGTGTATATGGTGACCGACTGGATGGAAGTGAAAGAAATGCAGGAGTTACTGGGATGATTTTTAGTCTGTATCTGGCAGTCTCTGCCCAAAGGAAATTTCTATGATGATGAAAATGTTTTATCTGCACTGGTCAATATGGTAGTTACACATAACTATGGAACACTTAAAATATGATTAGTGCAACTGGGGAGTTAAATGTTTAGATGCTTTTAGTTAATGTATATTTGGAGCACTTTAAATGAATTTTCTCATTTAATTCTCAAAATGAATCCATGCAGTAGGTACCACCCTTAGGTCCATTTCACAGGTGAAGAAACAGAGGCACAGGGAAGGAAATCACTGAACCAGAGTGACTTAGCCAGTACGTAGAACGTGAGCTGAGACATCCTGGCCCCAGAGCACATGCTCTCGGTCACTCTATGTCAGCATTCTGCTCACACAAACCTTTCTGTAGACGTAAGCCCCATTTATGTAACAAACATGTGAAAAGCTTGTGAGATTTCTGACAGAATTATTTACAAGGTATGAAGACTGCTTGTTCTTTAAATGAATACATATGTGAACATCCTGGTTCAACTTTTTGGTAAACCTATACAGCTTGGCTGAGAAGCTCACACCTCCAACTGAGCGACTCTACTTTATGAATTCTGAAAATGTATTAAACGACTCAAGGGACACCAAACACTTTTCTACCACGAGTCACTTAATGCAGGAAGAGACCTCTCAGTGGGCATGGAGGAGAGTTCTGTAGTTCATTTAAGGGAAATGACTGACATTTTTTACTTGCAACATGGGGAATGGGCATTAGAGCTCACCGCTGGAGACGGCTGTGCGGATGTGAGAAAGCCCCTGGGAACACCCCTCTACAGCCCTCAAAGACTGCTGACATTTGGCCCGTTCCACCAGGAAACTGAAATTGTATTCTGACATCAGTTTGTTTTTTGTTTGTTTGTTTGTTTTTTCAGAAGGATTCATGGCAAGTTGAAGAGAGAAATCTTCGAAGTGACAGACCCCAGGGAAGGAGTCAGAATGAATTACGGAGCTCTAAGACAGATTTGAACTAGCAGCTCCTGGGGTGATGCGCACAGCTACATGAGACTGGCAAGGTCACAAATTGTGAGATTCCCAAGACAGAAAGCAGGCAAATCACACTGAGATGAGGCACTAGGTCACATTTTTCCTGAGTTGCCAAAGGTGAAAATTTGAACGATGAGGAAAGACGCCGCACAATGAGCCAGTGCTGTGTATAACACCATGTTCAATCCAGTTGACCTGTTATTACAGCAAAGCACTTCCCTCTGCAAGTCCTCTCATTCAGAACTGGGTGTCCACAACTGAATTTCTGGCAACAGGAGACGTTTTAGCTAAGCGACACCTGGTCATAATGCTGTAAGTCATAATTCTGACTTCATTCATTCATTTTATCCATTTACCAGATACTTATGCCATGTTAGCCAACATTTTAGGAACTGGTGACACTGAGGATCAAGGAAGTCTCTACTTACTTGGAGCTAATGTTCTAGTGGGGAAAAAAGAGGCAATAAATGAGGAAATGAAAGAAAACAATTTCAGATCATTATATGTATGCTGCAGAAAATAAAGTAAGATGTTCGGACACCATGGCCTCCTTGTATAGGGATGTTTCTCTCGGCCTGAGTGACAGAGGGGAACTGTGTTCTTTACTCTCAGAGAACATTTCTTTCATGCTGACTCTGCTCTGCCAATCACTCCTAGTAAATCACAGCTATGGAGATGTCTGTCTGTGATACACTCATCTGAGTGTACATTTCACTTTGATTTGACTCATTCTACTTTCCATTTGACTCATGCATGCTTTAATGATACCTAAAGAAATTAGCTAATATTCACTGGGGTTCTATTTATTTCAACTACTTCTGTCTTTCTTCACTTCTTTACCTCTACCTAAGATTCCTCATTTGGTCTTCTTTTCATAAGGCAGGCTTTCTTTCATCAGTCTGCTCTGAATTTGGACTTAGTGCTAATGATGATGGATTTATTACATGGAAATTCAAGTTATCATCAATGATGAAAGCTGGGGGTTACTAAGGATGGTTTCC
>SJYC01055879.1:0-46043 GCA_006408675.1 Madoqua kirkii | reverse complement strand
CGGCACAGCTACATGAGACTGGCAAGGTCACAAATTGTGAGATTCCCAAGACAGAAAGCAGGCAAATCACACTGAGATGAGGCACTAGGTCACATTTTTCCTGAGTTGCCAAAGGTGAAAATTTGAACGATGAGGAAAGACGCCGCACAATGAGCCAGTGCTGTGTATAACACCATGTTCAATCCAGTTGACCTGTTATTACAGCAAAGCACTTCCCTCTGCAAGTCCTCTCATTCAGAACTGAGTGTCCACAACTGAATTTCTGGCAACAGGAGACGTTTTAGCTAAGCGACACCTGGTCATAATGCTGTAAGTCATAATTCTGACTTCATTCATTCATTTTATCCATTTACCAGATACTTATGCCATGTTAGCCAACATTTTAGGAACTGGTGACACTGAGGATCAAGGAAGTCTCTACTTACTTGGAGCTAATGTTCTAGTGGGGAAAAAAGAGGCAATAAATGAGGAAATGAAAGAAAACAATTTCAGATCATTATATGTATGCTGCAGAAAATAAAGTAAGATGTTCGGACACCATGGCCTCCTTGTATAGGGATGTTTCTCTCGGCCTGAGTGACAGAGGGGAACTGTGTTCTTTACTCTCAGAGAACATTTCTTTCATGCTGACTCTGCTCTGCCAATCACTCCTAGTAAATCACAGCTATGGAGATGTCTGTCTGTGATACACTCATCTGAGTGTACATTTCACTTTGATTTGACTCATTCTACTTTCCATTTGACTCATGCATGCTTTAATGATACCTAAAGAAATTAGCTAATATTCACTGGGGTTCTATTTATTTCAACTACTTCTGTCTTTCTTCACTTCTTTACCTCTACCTAAGATTCCTCATTTGGTCTTCTTTTCATAAGGCAGGCTTTCTTTCATCAGTCTGCTCTGAATTTGGACTTAGTGCTAATGATGATGGATTTATTACATGGAAATTCAAGTTATCATCAATGATGAAAGCTGGGGGTTACTAAGGATGGTTTCCTCCTGTAGTACAAAGCTGATATCAGCCAGACATAGCACTCTAGAAATTCTAAAATGGTGCCACCAAATTTCAGAAGGCACAGGAGGATCCAGTATCAAAACAGTACATGATTTTTTTTTTTAACAGAATTTACAGGAACTCTGTAGATTGACAGCATTTTAATCAATATACAAACTTCAGCTTGGAAATACTCCTTTCCCTTTTTCACTGTACCACTTCTGGAAAGCCCAATAGAGGGAAATAACTCCTAAAGGCTTCAGCAAAGTAGAATCTTAAGAGAACAGAAAAATCCCATATAAATTAACCAAATCCAGCATATCTGCACTTTGATGATGTCTGTGATTTCAGATTGGTATTAAAAATGACCTATAGTAATATTCCTGAGACAGAGAATGCTCTGGGGCGGGGGTGGGGGAGCGGTGGAATAAATAAAATCTGCCACCTGGGCTGTGTTCCTCTCATTAACGTGATGATAGATTTTGTAGGATTCTTTCATTATTTGTGTCACATGTTCTGAATCTGGAAAGGTAAGAGTGGCTGGATGAGGTTGCCTAGGGTTCAGTTCCTCTTTCCCCTGCACAACGGCATCCTTATCGTCACAGGCAGCTAGGCACTAAGGAATTCTCCTTTGCCCACAAATACCCACCTCCTCTAGTTCACTCTTCTTCCCTCAGTTGCTCCTGATTTCCCATCAGTGAGGCTTAAGACGGGGCCTGGCTGGCTCCCCTCCAATCTATTCTGCTTTCAACAGAATATCTGTCTTCACAAGCCGTTCTCCCTATATGTCTGTTCAAATTTCCCCTTATTATAAGGACATCAGTCATACTGCATTAGGGACCAACCTAGTGATTTCATTTTAACTGGATTGACTCTGTAAAGCTTCTATCTTCAAATAAGGTCACATTCATGGAGGGTTAATACTTTCAACGTGAGTTTTGGGGAGATAAAGCTTATTCCATAACAGGAAATTATGTCACTTTGCACCCATGAGAATGAACACAGTGTCTAACAGGTAGAAGGCAATTAATAAACACTTCCTAAATGAAAGGAAAAATCAAAAGCTAACAATGGGCCTTGAAGGAGAAACGCTGGATTGGTAATGTTCCATCAAGGAGGGTGATGGGCTAACTATGCTGTCAAATGCATTAATATCTAACCCTGTGTGGCTACTGAGCATTGAAGTAAGACTAGTCCAATTGGAGTTGTGCTATAATTGCAAAGTACATCCCAGATTTCAAAGACTTAATTTAAAAACATATAAAAATACCCTAATAATTTTTATATTTACTATACTGAGAAAAAATAATGTTGGGCTATATTAAATAAAATTTAAAATACTATGAAAATAAATTTTACTTGCTTATTTTTACTTTTAACATAACTATTAAAATTTTTAAATGTATATAGCCTGCATTTTATCTGTATTGGACAGGACTGGAGCAGAGAGAAAGCACTAAAGTAGGGAGAGAAAGGAAAACATAGTCAGGAAATAATAAACAGTAGTAGCAATAACAATAATAGAAATATTTGTGTGTATTGTTATGCATGCATATATATTGCCAGTGTATATATACTGTGTAGAGTATATGTGTGTGGGTGTGTGTGTGTGTGTATATATATATATATATATATGCTGAGTACTGTGTATATAAAATCTTAATCTTCATGATCTAATGTGGTGGATGTTATTATTATCTCCGTTTCACAGATGAGGAAAGTGAAGGACTTGGAGATCAGGTAAATTGCCCCAGAACGCTATGAGTGGTGATTTAAACCCAGCCACCCTGGCCTCAGAGCCTTCTCCCACACAGACTGCTTTCTTTTCATGAGAAAGTTCTCTATGGAGAAGACAAAAGCATTGCAAAGAGCCAAAATCTGAGTTAGGGTATGCAGAATCCCCTACTGTAAAAAAAATTCAACTACCTTCCGGCCTAATTGGATGCCACAAAGGAGAAACCCAGTTGAGTCCCTGGTGCCCCTGCTGTCATTGCCTCCGGGGTTGGATCCATGATGAAACAGAAATCGGAGTGGCTGTGGCATCCATAGCAACCACACAGGATAAAGGTAGGGGCCAGGGTGCAGTAAGTGCTTTTCAACTTTGAGGGCCTGGGAACAGAGCAGAAAGCCAGTGCAGACAGAACAATGAGCTAACAACCTCCCTCTGCCAGGGCTCAGGCGCTGAAGAAAGCCCCGTGGGCTGTGGGAAAGGAGCTCCAGTGCCAGCACACCTCCCCGTTCACTGTGAGGCGTCTGAAGGTACTTGCAAGACCCAGCTCAGAGCTTCCCGCTTCTGTGATCCAGCACCTTACAGGTGATGCTGGCTTTAATGAGAGAATCTCCAGCTCCTGCTCAAACAGAGGGGTGTGTCCAAGCAGTGGTCTGACAAATCAGGTCACTCCCTCCTCCTCTGTCCCAGTAATAATGGTCCCTCCAGGAAGGGGAAAACAAAACTACATTTTTTCAGACTTGAAGTCATTATGAGAGATGTGTTGGAATCCCCACTCATTAACTTCTTTACCCTGGACTCTGGACAGATTGTTTGCTCCAAACTACAGTTTCCTTATTTGTAGAACTGGGTTTTATTTAATACCATCAGAGGGTTGTTGCTTATGATTAAAGGAGATACTGTATATGAGGCACTTGGCCCAGTAACTCAAGTATTCAGTAACTATTTGTTTTCCTCCTCCTATGTGCCAAACCTCATGTTATTCATTGTTCCTTAAACACATTCCTCAGGTCCCAGATCAGACCTACTGCATTAGAATCTCTGGGGGGCAGCCTGGGAACTTTATTTTCAACATGCTCCCCAATAAATCTGAGAAAGACCACTAAAACTGGAAAACTCAAAGGTTCCATGCTGACTGTCAATAGTGCTAGCTATTACCTTACTTCACTTCATAAAAACCCTCAAGAAGACTCTCTTTCTCCATAGCCTCACTCCTTACTAGCTCTCCAATATGCCTAGATTTAATGACTGAATGAACGATTACCTTCTATGAAGCTTCTAGGTGGTTCTCAATCTTAGTTGCACACTAGAATCAACTGAGTGTGGACAGGACAAGTTTTTTAAGAAATACCTATATCCAGAGAAAATCATAATTCAAAAAGATACATGCACCTCTGTATTCACTGCAGCACTATTTACAACAGTCAAGACATGGAAGCAACCAGAATGTCTATCAGCAAGTGAATGGAGAAAGGAAATGTGCTGCATATATTCAGTGGACTATCTCTCAGCCAGAAAAGCAGAAGGAAATCATGCCAGCTGCAGCAACACAGAGAGACCAGGAGAGGATCACACTAAGTCCGGTAAGTCAGAGAGAGAAAACAAATATCACTGGGATTACCTATAGGTGTGATCTAAAACCTGATCAAAATGAACTAATGTATAAAACAAAAACAGACTCACAGACTTAGAAAAGAGAGTCTCCAAAGGGGGAAGTTAAGGAGGGGGGAAGGGTAATTTAGGAGTTTGGGATAGTATATACACACTACTATATGTAAAATAGATAATAGACTGAATGTGTATACTCAGTCACGTTCACTCTTTGAGACCCCATGGACTGTAGCCCATGAGGGTCCACTGTCCATGGGATATCCTAGGCAGGAATACTAGAGTGGGTTGTGATTTCCTCCTCTGGGGGATCTTCCCAACCGAAGAACTGAACCTGTGTCTCTTGCACTGGCAGGAAGATTCTTTACTACTGAGCCACCTGGAAAGTCCCTACTGTATAATACAGGGAACTATACTCACTATTTTAAAACAACCTATAAGGGAAAAGAATCTGAAAAAAATAGATATATATGTATTTATAAATGAATCACTTTGCTATATATCCAAAACTAACAATACTGTAAGTCAACTATCCTCCAGTTAGCAAAATAATAATAAAAGAAATAATTAAAACAGAAAAACTGATTCACCTTGCTGTACAGCAGAAACTAACACAATATTGTAAAGCAATTATACTCCAATTTAAATACCAATTTCTGTATTCTTCCACTCTTGAGATCAACTGAATTATTAAGACTCTCAGTGGTGGGGCCTGTGAACAGCTATTTGTAAGACCTATGGAACATAAATGCACAAATATTAAATGTATAGCTCAATGATATTTTATGTATAGATAAAAACCATTTAACCACCACCAGATCAAGACATGGAATACTGTCATCCACCCAGAAAGCTTCTTCATGCCTCTTCTAGTCAGTAACACACCTTACTCTTGCTCACTCTCTCTGACAGATTCCAAAAATCTAAATACAGCATGGTTTGAGAATCACTCATCTAAATTCTAGACCACTGGACTTTCCATCTATCCTTTACCATCCCTTTTGCAAACTTGTCTTTGGGTAATTTATTTACGAGATGATAGAGAAGAGGAAATAATAGGATGGATCTTAATTATCAGAGCAAAAAAAAAATGAAATACTTTCTGTCTAGCCCAAGCATATCATTGCTGCCTACTCATGCTTATCGCTTCTTTCAACTCCTGACTTCCTCTGTGCCTATTCCTTCATGCTATCAGGACCCCCCACGAATCACTCCTTTACTGAGGTTTGTGCTCCTACCAGGAAGCCAGGCTCTGGTTTTAGCTGTAGCAGAAAAGGAAACAAGAAACAAGGGGGAGGTTTTATTTTCTTCTGTGGCAAAAACACCTTGGCACAGACTGCTAAGTTCTAGAGATCCCTTCTCACCTTATGTTTTAAAGTTCATACAGTAAGATATGCAGGATTACCAAGAGAACTAATTATGTTGACATACAGATATCAAAACAATTTGAAATATCATTTTTAATAAATGTGCTTATTTAATAACTCATTAAATAACAAGGTCTAGCAACAAATCTAATATCCACGGTAATTTTGATTGAGTGATGAGTATAAACAATATTTCAAGGCATCTGCAGCAACTATGAAGATAATATGCAAGCAGATGTTAACTCATTATAGTTGGTTGCCTACATTTATAATTGAATTACCTGCTAAGTTTCAGGTAAAGGCTAGTAAAAATAAACATGTAACTTTTTTCCCCCTACTGAGTTCATGGATCTCTTGAATGAATTTATGGTCTCCCTTATTGAGTCTCGCTAAATCCCTTGAGTGAGCCAGTTTCAAATTCTTGTTGTCTTGTGATTTTCTATATGAGAAGCCATACTTCAGGTGATCAGCTGGGCCAGCTTGGTCATACTACTATAAGGGAGCTGAGACAAGGAGGGATGAAGTGACTGTCCAGGGTCATACAGCTGGTCAGAGAGACTGAATTCCAGGTCTTTTCCCATGTCAATCCTCCTTGTTGTTCAGTCACTAAGTTGTGTCCAATACTTCACAACCCCATGGCCTGCAGCACGCCAGGCTTCCCTGTCCTCCACTATCATGTCACCCTAGCAGCTTGGAATAACCTGATTGTTCTATTGGTTTACACCAACTCTGCGAAGTATTTGTTGTTGTTCAGTTACTCAGTCATGTCTGATTCTTTGTGACCTCATGGACTGAGGCACGCCAGGCTTCCTTGTCCTTACTATCTCCCGGAGTTTGCTCACTCATGTCCTTTGAGTCGATGATGCCATCCAGTCATTTGCTATTTATTGACTGACTGTATTATTTATTAATAATATTGCTTTAGAGTCTAAGAGCTGTATTCTATTCATACCTATTATTTCCTTATTATAACTTAAAGTCTAAAACCAAGGGATTCAGTATTCTTTTGTGACCTCACTAACCCCATAGTGGATGCTTAATTCCAAGTGGAAAAAAAAAATCCCCCACATATTCCTGAGCTGCAGCTTTTCAGTCCTCCTAAAATATCTAAAAATATATAGTGACAAAAAGGGATGACATTATCATTTTATGAAACTTTAAAATGTATTTCAAACATCTTTCTATCTCAGAAGATACACTTTATTCTTTAACAAATGTGAACACTTTTGGTTGTATGATTAAGTCAAAACTTTAAACAATTATTCAGTTGATGGCATTTTGGTTGTTTCTAATTTTAGCTATTAGAAACAATGTATATTCATGTATATAATGATTTCTCCCATATGTGAATGCTCTGTACAGTTTATTACTAGAAATGGAATTACTGGACCAAATAGTATTTTTTTTTGGACCAAATAGTATTTAATGACAGATACATCTTTTTTGTCCTTAGAAAGGCTGTGCCAATTTATATTCCTAAAAGCAAGATGCGAGAGTGGCAGCTCCACCATGTCCTTGGTAACATCAGGCCTTGCTAGTTCTTCTATTTCACTGCTGCCAATATTTTAGATGAAAATTCAGACACTGCTATTAAATATGCATTTCTTTGCTTATGAGTAATATTGAAATCTTTTTTATATGTTTATTGTATATTGTATGTATTCAGTGATTGTGCCCTTTGTTCATTTTACCATTTGGGTTATTACAGACATTTCTTAGATGATAAATTAAAATGGAAGACTTGTTGCTCACCCTTGAATTTCATTTTACCAATCTGCATCCTTAACTTAATTAGTTAAGAGCTGAATCATTGCTATTTACACAAAATATGAACAGTCAAAAAATGCTTGTGGAATTAAAGGTAGGGTTATAAATAAAAGACACTTTACAAAATACGTAAACTACCGTTTTACAAACTTGCCTCAATTCTTTTCTTTGACTTTACTGTAGATGTTTGGTCTTCTCTATCTCCCTGAGTCTATCTCCCTGACAAATGATCAGAAATTGTGCTCTATAGCAGTTTTCTGACATGATTCCCGATTATTCACCAGCGTTTCATACTGGGAGGAGGAACTGGCCAGAAGGTTAAGACTCAAGGTCGTAAAGTTAATGGATGTAAATGAGCCAACTTTGAGCCAGGCCAGTTCTGAGGGTTCTAGAGTTACAACATCAGGACCTCTCCTAGTGAAAGATTCCTAATAATCCTGTAATCTTGCATCACCGCTGAATTGTTGCACATTTTCTCTTTTAAAGTATAGAAATAACACTGGTCACCACTGACTGAGCTTTTATCAATGCCAGACACTGTGAATTTTATATGTTTTATCTTCTTTAATCCTCATTAAAACTTTACAAGGTAATGTGATGGGCATTTGTTTCCTTGTTTTTTTCACTATATACACTGATCCTCTTTCTCCTGGTAAAGGACAATCTCCTTGGAGGCAGAAGTGGGGGGAATTATCTCTTCCTCACTGTTTGGTCATGGTGGAACCTGACAATTAAAGAGTCTTGTCAAGGAAGGATATTGTGACCCAACTCTGACCAGTACTATTCTCCAGGGTCTTCCGGTCTAATCTCTCTGTTGGAGCAGATCCTCCTCTAGGGTTGTGACCAGTGGGGACTTTTTAGTAGGTCCTACTATTTAGATTCTTTAAGTCGCCTGGCTTTCTGCCTCTTCTGAACCTAGTTTATATCTATTTCTTTGATTCTCTGTATTCTACATTTACTTCCAATACCTTCACCTTTGGTTAAATCAACCACAGTGTTTGTGTATCTTCATTGTATAGATGGGGTATCTGAGGCTCACTCGACTAGTAAATTAAGAAGCTGGGGACTATCAAATCTTGTTCTATACCAAAAAGCTCTTCGACACTGATATGTACTCAAGGTCACAGTTAGTTGCTACAGAGGAAAAGCAAGGAAGCAAAGAAACTTTGTAAATTTCTGTTAACTTGTACAAAGTATAGTAGCTGAATTTAAAAATCCTACTCATAAGGAAGGAATTGCATCTGTGATTGGTTCAGTCATGTCTGACTCTTTGCGACACCATGGACTGTAGCCTGCCTGGCTCCTCTGTCCATGGGATTCTCCAGGCAAGAATACTGGAGTGGGTAGCCACTCCCTTCTCCAGGAGATTTTCCCAACCCAGAGACTCCTGCATTACAGATTCTTTATCATCTGAGCCACCAGGGAAGCCCATATAGAGTATTAAGTAGCTTAACATCAGGTTTAACTAATTGCCCATTTTGCTCAGTTTTGCTACCCTATACTACTCATGAGACAGGAGGAAAGGAGGCAGGGTACAATCTTTAAAAGAATGACATAGACTTGGAGAACATGACATATTTAGAACCAGCCAGGCCCACGATGGCAGTTCTGACTTTCAGTAGACCTTCAGTTCAGTTCATTTCAGTCGCTCAGTCATGTCCGACTCTTTGCGACCCCATGAATTGCAGCACACCAGGCCTCCCTGTCCATCACCATCTCCCGGAGTTCACTCAGACTCACGTCCATCAAGCCAGTGATGCCATCCAGCCATCTCATCCTCGGTCATCCCCTTCTCCTCCTGCCCCCAACCCCTCCCAGCATCAGGGTCTTTTCCAATGAGCCAACTCTTCGCATGAGGTGGCCAAAGTACTGGAGTTTTAGCTTTAGCATCATTCCTTCCAAAGAAATCCCAGGGTTGATCCCTTCAGAATGGCCTGGTTGGATCTCCTTGCAGTCCAAGGGACTCTCAAGAGTCTTCTCCAACACCACAGTTCAAAAGCATCAATTCTTCGGCGTTCAGCCTTCTTCACAGTCTAACTCTCAAATCCATACATGACCACACACCTCATTATATCTGAGGGTATAAATGGCAACCCACTCCAGTGTTCTTGCCTAGAAAATCCCACAGACAGAAGAGACTAGCAGGCTACAATCCACGAGATAGCAAAGTGTTGGAACCAACTTAGTGACTGAGCACATACTAAGAATAATCTCAATAATCGAACAGTGTTCTTGCCTGGAGAATCCCAGGGATGGGGGAGCCTGGTGGGCTGCCGTCTATGGGGTTGCACAGAGTCGGACACGACTGAAACGACTTAGAAGCAGCAGCAGAGGACAAGGTGAAATAGAGATGAAACAAATATGACCATAACTCATGTGTGACAGGTGATAAAAGTTGCATGATAGCTTCGTGGGAACTTCTTATATTATTCTTACTTTAGCACATGTGAGAGATTTTTCACAGTAAAAAATTAAATGAAAGGGGAAAAATGCATTTCTTAAGTTAGGTGTAGGTGTTTTATTATTCTTTATATATTACATATAATGCTTTGCATGCATGATAGATTTGTGTCATGAATTTTTTTTTTTTTGGTTTATCCAATGCCTGCAATATTTATTAGGCTCTAAATGTCATTTCTATTCAGCTGTTGGGCCTTTGACAAGTTACCTTTAACTTTCTCTATATCTCAATTTTCTCACCTAAAATCAAGATAATGGTAAAACATACCTTATAGCATTTTGTGTGAATATTAAATTGACAATCTCTAAAGAGATTGGAGACAATCTCTAAAGAGATAGCCTGGAGAAAGCAGCAGCAGAGGACAAGGTGAAATAGAGATGAAACAAATATGACCATAACTCATGTGTGACAGGTGATAAAAGTTGCATGATAGCTTCATGGGAACTTCTTATATTATTCTTACTTTAGCACATGTGAGAGATTTTTCACAGTAAAAAATTAAATGAAAGGGGTAAAATGCATTTCTTAAGTTAGGTGTAGGTGTTTTATTATTCTTTATATATTACATATAATGCTTTGCATGCATGATAGATTTGTGTCATGAATTTTTTTTTTTTTGGTTTATCCAATGCCTGCAATATTTATTAGGCTCTAAATGTCATTTCTATTCAGCTGTTGGGCCTTTGACAAGTTACCTTTAACTTTCTCTATATCTCAATTTTCTCACCTAAAATCAAGATAATGGTAAAACATACCTTATAGCATTTTGTGTGAATATTAAATTGACAATCTCTAAAGAGATTGGAGACAATCTCTAAAGAGATAGCCTGGAGCCTGAGATATTATAAAAACTGAGTGTTAACTTGAACTATTATAATTATTAGTAATATATAGAATTTTTGAAGTTTTTATTCATTCAACATTCACTGAATGCATATTGTGTTTCTGCTATTTTGGTGAGCTTTTTTTCCTCCTTAGAATAGTGTAAAGAAAAGGAATTTGATAAATATGGGAATTAAGTATTAAATTACATTCATTTAAGTCATAAAAGACATCATACCTATGCTGCTGCTAAGTCACTTCAATCGTGTTCGACTCTGTGCGATCCCATAGACGGCAGCCCACCAGGCTCTCCCGTCCCTTAGATTCTCCAGGCAAGAACATTGGAGTGGGTTGCCATTTCCTTCTCCAATGCATGAAAGTGAAAAGTGAAAGTGAAGTCGCTCAGTCGTGTCCGGCCCTCAGCGACCCCATGGACTACAGCCCACCAGGCTCCTCCGTCCATGGGAGTTCCCAGGCAAGAGTACTGGAGTGGGGTGCCACTGCCTTCTCCACATAACTATGCTGCTGCTGCTGCTGCTGCTGCTAAATCACTTCAGTCGTGTCTGACTCTGTGCAATCCCATAGACCACAGCCCACCAAAAAACAGTTTTCCTATTATGAAATGTTAAGACTCCATGCCTCATACTAACAGATGCACATTAAATATATATGTTACCTGAAGATAGATATGATCTTTTAAAATGAAATATTAAGATATTTGCTAAGTAACTTAAAATTCAGTGTAGCATTTAGAATACTATCAGACTATGCAAATTCATATGTATTTATTTATAAATGAGAAAACAACATACCACAAAGCACAGAACAACACAAGATTACAACTTATACTATTGTAAATCAAATCTAAATCTGTAGGGTAATTTCTGGAAAAATCCAGAGAGCTTAGGATCCAGGTCTCTGAATGATAGCTTTTAAAATGTAAGCTAGATCTTTATGCGAACTTGGAACATTCTGTATCATTTGCCTGCTACATAGTCTGACAGATCACAGCACTTTGCCATTTTCTGAAGGTGGCATTACCTTAGATGTCATTATATTAGATACTGTCACCCAAACAAGAAGACTTTACTGCTATTTTCTACCATGTGTCTGTCTCAAAACCAAACCTTTACCAATGACAGAACTGGGGCAGGAAGATGACAGGATCTTAATCTTTTATATCAGACTTAACGGGTTATCAGTATAATTAGCTGAAGAATATACTGGTCATCACCTGCTTGCTTGACTAACTTCTATCATGTGGCTTGACTGGTGGTTTGACTGAATTACTGGGTATTTTGGACAGAGTCAAAGCCTCACAGAGTCTGAAAATTTAGTGTTCATGGACCAAATGATCCTATTTTTCTAATCTCCTGGTGGCACAAATTTAGATTCTAGAAATATTAATGGCTCATCAGGTCAACTCCAAGCAGGCAAAGATAATTAAAAGACCGGTGAAGTGCACAGGGTAGGTATCCAAGCCCGCCCTTCAATCTTAGGTTGTTTCAGAAATTCTCAATGGCAGGGCAAATTTATTCTTCCATAAATGGCCATAGAAAGTCTGTACTTTGGTATCTGCTATTCATTCTCCTCTTTTTTGATATACCCATTACAATGAAGACTAGACGGACAAAACAATCAATGAAGAGCTGTATTACTTGTCCATCACAAACCAAAATGAGACGGGATCTGCTAGAGCTCAATATAAAATCTCACATGTTGTCAAGGCAAACATACTATTTGTTGAATGAAAGAAAAGAGAAATGTCAGATGTCCTGGTAATGATGCACATTAGTTTTGTGGTGTTTATATGATCTTTTAAAATGAAATATTAAGATATTTGCTAAGTAACTTAAAATTCAGTGTAGCATTTAGAATACTATCAGACTATGCAAATTCATATGTATTTATTTATAAATGAGAAAACAACATACCACAAAGCACAGAACAACACAAGATTACAACTTATACTATTGTAAATCAAATCTAAATCTGTAGGGTAATTTCTGGAAAAATCCAGAGAGCTTAGGATCCAGGTCTCTGAATGATAGCTTTTAAAATGTAAGTAGATCTTTATGCGAACTTGGAACATTCTGTATCATTTGCCTGCTACATAGTCTGACAGATCACAGCACTTTGCCATTTTCTGAAGGTGGCATTACCTTAGATGTCATTATATTAGATACTGTCACCCAAACAAGAAGACTTTACTGCTATTTTCTACCATGTGTCTGTCTCAAAACCAAACCTTTACCAATGACAGAACTGGGGCAGGAAGATGACAGGATCTTAATCTTTTATATCAGACTTAACGGGTTATCAGTATAATTAGCTGAAGAGTATACTGGTCATCACCTGCTTGCTTGACTAACTTCTATCATGTGGCTTGACTGGTGGTTTGACTGAATTACTGGGTATTTTGGACAGAGTCAAAGCCTCACAGAGTCTGAAAATTTAGTGTTCATGGACCAAATGATCCTATTTTTCTAATCTCCTGGTGGCACAAATTTAGATTCTAGAAATATTAATGGCTCATCAGGTCAACTCCAAGCAGGCAAAGATAATTAAAAGACCGGTGAAGTGCACAGGGTAGGTATCCAAGCCCGCCCTTCAATCTTAGGTTGTTTCAGAAATTCTCAATGGCAGGGCAAATTTATTCTTCCATAAATGGCCATAGAAAGTCTGTACTTTGGTATCTGCTATTCATTCTCCTCTTTTTTGATACACCCATTACAATGAAGACTAGACGGACAAAACAATCAATGAAGAGCTGTATTACTTGTCCATCACAAACCAAAATGAGACGGGATCTGCTAGAGCTCAATATAAAATCTCACATGTTGTCAAGGCAAACATACTATTTGTTGAATGAAAGAAAAGAGAAATGTCAGATGTTCTGGTAATGATGCACATTAGTTTTGTGGTGTTTGGTATTGATTACACAACTGAATACCTCAACTGTATCTCCATACATATGTGCATGCCTCCTGAACATGCCCACTTAGATACCTAAAGAAGTATCAAAGTTAACTTGCACAGAAGAGGAACTCTGGTTTCACCTACCCCCAAACTTACTCTTTTCTTACCTTAACAGTAACACCTACATCCATCCCATTGCTCATATTTGGAAACTCAGAGATCATCCTCTTTTCCCTCACATCCCATATTAGGTCTAGGGGTAATTCTTTCTGGCCCTGTATCTGGACTTCCTGCTGAATCTGACGGCTTCTCAGTATCTCCCAACCACCCTCACTGCTCACTTGACTGTGGCTCAGGGTCCCTCCTGGTCTCCCTCTGTCCATGTTTGCTCATCCTCTGACTTAGTTTCCACAAAATAGCCAGTGTTCTCAAGGTATAAATGAAATCTTATCACAGCTCTGCTTAAAATTCACCAATGGTATCCTGTTGCAGATAAAACAGAATCCAAACTTATGACCACAGACTACTAGACCCCACAAGGTCTGGGTCTTGCCCGTCTCTCTGATGTCATTTCCTACCAGCTGCCTCTCTGGTTTCTGTGCTCCTACAACACCCTATACTCATTTTCTCATTGCCACTCCCTGCACCTGGAGACTTGTTTCTAAACAGCTCACGGCTGAATCACTCTCATGACTGAGTTCTTGGGCCAAATGTCACCTCTCAGAGTGACTTCTTCTCCTGGCCACTCCAGCTAACAAAACTGCTCCTCTCCTCCCTGACACTCCATCCCATAGTCTTCTTTCATCTTATTCATAACACTTACCACCACCTGCAACTATTTCACTTAATTATTTACATGTTTATTGTCCATCTTCTCTCACCACAATGAAAGCACCACAGAACTAAAAGTACATCTGACCTGTTCACATCTGTCACAGTCCCAGCTCTAGCCCAGCATCTGGCCCACTGCAGCTTCTCAACAAATGATGGCTGTGCTCATGAAAAAACACGTTAATGCATTTTTAAAAACTCATCCATTTAAATGTCTGATGGCCCACTATAAACTAACAACTTTTCTCTGAGGGTGCAACGGTTATACAATCTCTACCCTTATAGCATTTCTAAACTGTATCTTTCAGCTCAAAAGGAAATGACCACACAGCCTGCTGGTCTTCTGTGCAAGTTTGAAGGGCAACAGCCAGGCACGCTCTCTCTCCTGCACCCATGAGCTTGGCCAGGTGAAATTCCTAGAATGCTAGCTTGAGCATCCTGGATGCTTCCAAGCTGAGTAACTGTTGCTCTGTTTTTCACATCTATGTAAAGATATAGATGTGAGACTGGGTGGGCTCAGCAAGTAATAATAGTTTTGGCAGGAGATCTGGCAATGCTAATCCTCTATGGCTAAGGAGCTGACACAACAACCCTCCCCCTCTGGCAGACTGAGTGCAACCCACATCTCCAGAAGGGAACAGCCTATTGTCAGATGCATTAGGAATTCTTCGCTCTCTGCAGGCAGTTGCACTGTTCTCACGCTGTGTCATTTCCTTCCCAGAGTCTGTGGGAGGCATCCCCAAGTGTGAGAAGTACAAAGAAAGGGACACTTCAGCTATGTAGAAGGTAGCTTCAGTTTACAGAGAGAGGCTCCAGGATTCTGGTTTGCAGAGAGAGGCTCGGAGTATTTGCCTTAAAATGCTGCATGTATGGGTGATCTGTGATTTCAGACTATTGCTGGTGAGGGAAAGGAATCAGGGCCCTTTCAAAAACAAGGGTTTTTGGTAAGTTTAGAGGTCATGGGAGTGTTGTCTCTGGGTTCTTATGCCAACTCCTTGAATTAAGTGCTTCAAAGGCTCATAGTGGAGATAAAAGAATCAGATCCCAACCAGACTTTGCCTGGGGTCTGCACAGCCTGGCCCCTGCCTGCCTCTCCAGCCCCACCAGCCACCACACCTCTGCCCTCCTCTCTCCCACACACTTGCTTTCAATCCTTCGCGGTTTTAGTTCCTCTCCTGGCACAAGGATTTGCATATACTGTTTCCCCTGTTCTACACTTTTCTCACCCACCCTCTATTCACTTAGTGAATGTTACTTATCTTTTAACATATTAAACTCAAAGATCAGTTAAGACTAGCTACCCAAACCTCCTAATCTACATCAGATACTCCCACAGAGACCCATTTATTTCTTTAGAGTTTTTGTTGTTGTTGTTGCTCTGTTCAGTCATGTTTAACTCTGCAACCCCATGCCTAGTAGCACACCAGGCTTCTCTCTCATCCATCGTCTCCCAGAGTTTGCACAAATCCATGTCCATTGAGTCGGTGGTGCTAACCATCTCACCTTCTACTGTTCCCTTCTTTTGCCTTCAATCTTTCCCAGCATTGAGTTTTTATCTCAATTTAATACTACACACTCATTGGCAAGATCTTGAATCTTGGTTTCCCCCAAAGGTCTGTACAGTACACGGGTACAAGGATTTTGTGTGTTTATCATTATATACCAGGTGCCTAGCACAGTGCCCACCTTCAGCAAATATTCTGTTAAGTATAACTGGGTAAACTGTAAATAAGGGCAATACTTTCGTGGAAAATACACATCCTGAAAAATACAGCCATTGCCAAAAGAAAAAAAGTTCATCCCACCATTATGCTAAAGGTCTAAGTTGGTTATTTGTCCTCTGAGCAAAATCTATCCACCTCCTACCTAAGCTAACATGGCAGGAGCAAACTTGCTATCACTTGAGGGTCTGGGTGGGGTTATGTGACTAGTTTTGGCCAGTGAGTTGTGAGCTCATGTGCTGTGTGTCCTTTCGAGGTTAGAGCAAGAGCCATCAGAGTTTTCTGGATCAAAGAGTAGTCATCATGATCAGAGCTCCCTTGCCTACCTATAAGAGTATATGTAACATTAAAAAAAAAAAAAAAAAAGCCCTCATCTTTGAAGCCACGGAGATTTGGGGGCTATTTGTTACTGTAGTCCCATATAGCTTATCCTGACTGACATATGAGTTGAACCCAAACTTCCTTGCCTAAAAAAGTAACATGAAGAATAATGACAGTAAAAATGATAAGCATTTCCTGAAAAGTTGCCATGTGCCAGGATTGCTTCTATACATTTTAGAGGAAGAATCTCATATCAGTCTCACAAAAAAATGGTATAAAGGCAGTCATGTTTTTTTATTCTCAGTTTAAGATGCAGAAATTAAACTCAGAGAGGTCAAGGACATTATGCAAGCTCAGTGTCCTTGTGAGAGGTGGAGCCTGACTCCAAAACCCATGAGTGAGAGGCCTGCCCAGCTTAGGCAGAACCAACCGTGAATGGATTATCCAGCACACGTTTTCACCTCAGCACTAACGACATCTGGGGCTGGTAACGCTCTGTGGCAGGGGCTGTCATGGGGATGTTTAGCACCATCACGACCTTTAACCTCTACCCGAGTCCTGTATCACCCCTCCCCTACTTGAACCCCAAACACCTCCAAATACTGAAAACTATATGGCAGGGGGAAGAGATGTTCAAACTGTCCCCAGCTGAGAACCACTGGGCGAGCAGCTAATTTCATTCAGTGCTGAGAACCTTAACATGATTAAGCTCAGGGATGATGATGGCAAAACAGAGAAGGCTGGGGCTTTCAGGGAGCTTCCAGTTTTGAGAAAAGAGCCAGATGTTAACCACACAGTCTATGAACAATTCCTTGGAGAAAGGGCTACCAAACAATGTTCAAAGCCTTCAACTGAGTTGAAAAATGTTCTTCGATCTGACTGCAAAGAGGCCATTCAGAGTGACAGATTTTAATCACGAAGAGATATTAGAGGTCTCCAATGAATGCCTGTAGAGTCTGCTGAACCCAGCTGAGACCAGGCTCTTAATCACCTTAAACTCTAAGGTTTCTCTGGCTCAAGGACCCTGATACCAACCTTAAGACTGGCAGCAGGTGGAGAAAAAGGGACCCAGCATATACAGACCCTCTTCAGCAGCACAGGGTGAGGGGCTCACCTCCGCAATCTGAATATACATGAGCTCATCTCTGCTAGGCCTTTTATCTGTCAAGTGGCTGTCAGAAGGGTTCAGTGGGTCTGGGGATAATGTACTTGTATGTTTATCAGGCCAAATAGAAAAAGCATTCACTGAGACGGAGGGATAGGGAAAACATATTCCTCTAAAAATAAACTTGATTTTAATTTCAAACTGGGTGAGTTTGGCTTGGGAATTATTGGGGAGTGCAGCTGAGCTGCTCCGGAGATGAAGTGGAGCCCTTGCTAATTGAATTTGCATATGCTGCTTAAAATGCAAGAAGCCTGCTGCTGGACTGGAAGCACCCTTTTCGGCCTCTGCAAGCTCTGAGAGGCACAGCAGAAACTGCTGTCTCAGAGAAGGGTGGGGGTCACTGAGGTGCCACAGGCAGCTTCTTCCCAGGGCCATGCGTCCAGGGCAGGGAAGAGGGCGACCAGGTAGAGGGGATCACAGGTCAGGCTGCCTCACTTGGGTCCTGCTGTGTCCAGGGGAACCCTGCCTGCGGTTTTCTGGTGCCAAGGGAGCAAAGTCCACTGCTTCCCTGCATGCACTTCACCTTGATGGGTGTGTGCTCAGGGTATGGCCAGGAGCTCCAGCGGAACAGGGGTGCCAGAGAAGTAAGGGCTTCTCCATAGGACGTCACATCAGTTCTTCCTCCCCCAGCTCCATTCACAGACAAGGAGAAACCACAGACTCTTCGGAGACTCTTTTACTCTCTGCCTCCTTGATTTCTTCTCCATCCACTTGTCTATAGCTTATATCATTCGCTCTGAAATGTGCCTCTTCCTTTCCCTAAGAACTCATCAACTCTCACCTGGGCACCACTGTCAAACTGTCTAACTTTGTAGTTCCTAGATTTGGGAACTTCATGGACTAGGAATCATAATTTAAAAACAGATTAAAGCACAGATATACCTTTTGCCTTGTCAAGTAAGGACATAAAAAAAAATCCCTACCATCTACTATAGGTACTATGAATGTTATTTCACAAACAAAAGGCATTTTGACATCAACAAGGTAGAAAAATTAGTAGTCTCTGAATAGTAAGGGATTCTCAAGACAGTACAGGGCTTCCCAGGTATCTCAGTGATAAAGAATCCATCTGCCAAGGCAGCAGATGTGGGCTCAGTCCCTGGGTTAGGAAGATCCCCTGGAGAAGGAAACGGCAAACCACTCCAATATTCCTGTCTGGGAGATAACATGCACAGAGAAGCCTGGTAGGCTACAGTCCATAGGGTTGCAAATTGGACTTGACTGAGCAGGCACACAAGAAAGTACAAATAGAACAGTGGAACTCTCACCTCCTTGGTCACATACGCAACACAACACACAGTCTTTGCTTTCCTTATTTCTCGATGGATCAGTGAAAATTCTGGCAAGAACTGTCAGCAATTCAAAGGCCCCATTTGTGGGCAATAGCATCCTAATTTATTTCCCTGACTGATTTCTCTCTGTCATGAAACCTCTCTAGGAGAATTCCAAAAAGATACCTTCCTAAAAGGCAAATGTCATCATACATCCCCATAGCTGAACACCTGAAACAACCCCTCAACTATCTTCAGGAGCACACAGGGTAAGGGGAATATAGAGAAGTTCAATCACTCTTCTGACACACAGCAAGCCCCTGACTGGGCCCCAGGATACATGATCATCGCCACTGCAATGAGACAGTAAACCACATGTGTGCATGCACTCTACACGGCTGACTACCTGTCCGCTAGGCTGGCTGGAAGGCCTCATTTGTCTGCCTTTCCTCTCTTCTCATGCACTGCCAACATCTGAATTCCTCATCCTATCCTCAACACCCCACCTGTACATCTCTGTCTGGCTTCCTTTATTCCAAATTTAAATTCTAACAGAACTGTCCTCGAAGATGGAAACATTCCATATCTGCACTTAGATGAAGAGCTGACTCATTGGAAAAGACTCTGATGCTGGGAAAGATTGAAGGCAGGAGGAGAATGGGACGACAGAGGATAAGATGGTTGGATGGCATCACCGACTCAATGGACATAGGTTTGGGTGGACTCCGGAGTTGATGGATGATGAGGCCTCCGGTGATGGATGGGAGGCCTGGGGTGCTGTGGTTCATGGGGTCACAGAGTCAAACGTGACTGAGTGAATAACCTGAACTGATAGCTAAGAGCCCCAGATGACTAGTGAGCACTTGAAATAGGGCTACCATGAACAAGGAACTAAAGTTTTATTTTTTGTAAATTCTAATTAACTTAATCCAAAATCACTGCAGACGGTGATTGCAGCCATGAAATTAAAAGACACTTACTCCTTGGAAGAAAAGTTATGACCAATCTAGATAGCCTACTGAAAAGTAGAGACATTACTTTGCCAACTAAGGTCCATCTAGTCAAGGCTATGGTTTTTCCTGTGGTCATATATGGACGTGAGAGTTGGACTGTGAAGAAAGCTGAGCACCGAAGAATTAATGCTTTTGAACTGTGGTGTTGGAGAAGACTCTTGAGAGTCCCTTGGACTGCAAGGAGATCCAACCAGCCCATCCTAAAGGAGATCAGTCCTGGGTGTTCATTGGAAGGACTGATGCTCAGGCTGAAACTCCAATACTCTGTCCACCTCATGTGAAGAGTTGACTCATTGGAAAAGACCCTGATGCTGGGAGGGCTTGGGGACAGGAGGAGAAGGGGATGACAGAGGATGAGATGACTGGATGGCATCACCAACCTGATGGACATGAGTCTGAGCGAACTCCAGGAGTTGGTGATGGACAGGGAGACCTGGTGTGCTGTGATTCATGGGGTCACAAAGAGTTGGACATGACTGAACAACTGGACTGAACTGAACTAACTTAAATTAGCAACCTGTGACTAGTGGCTATTGCCTTGTACAATGCAGGTCTAGACTTGCTCAGAGATAAAAATAACCTGGAACCCAGGTAAATTCTTTCATAAATGTTCAAAGGGAAAGTAGAGTGTAGCAGAGCCAGATCCAAATGGGTTTGAACCCAAAGTCTAGCTATGGGGCCTTGGACAAGTTTCAACAATTCTGTGTCTCCATTTTCTCAACTGTGAAACAGGGATGAAAATAGTACCTACCTCCTAGGGCTGGACAATGATTAAATGAGTTAGTATATGCAAAATGCTGTGACACCCCCTGACATATAGAAAGCAGTGGTATGTTCGTCAATATTGTTAGTCAGTTTACACTGCATGTAAGGCCTTGGGATCAAGTCTGGACTAGTTGCTAAAGATGAGACACTAGTCCCTGCTCCTAAATAGTCAGGAGGTGTCATGCTCCATACACAGACTGCTGGAATCTCAGCCGCAGCAGCAGAGCTGCTCTACAGGACCTCGCATGATACAGGTGTGCACATGCCTAGCAGGAGAGTTTATCACCACTCTCCATATGAAAGAGAAGTTAGCGTCTCTCGGGAAGGATGATACTCCAACAAAGGGCTCAGAAGGACTGGAGTGGGAGAGAAACAGGCTGAGGGAGGAGCTGTGTAGGTATTTTAAAGCTCTATCCTTAGATAACTGAAGGATGCAGCTGGACTGTAGCTGTCTGCAGCTACTGCTGGTGACTCTGGCCTGGCATAGATCCACCCTGGTAGGGGGACAGCGAAGGAAATGGCCACTTCAGGTTCACAGAGGAGCTTTTGAAATCATTCAGTTGGAAGAGTAATTACACCAATTTCCTTCATAGTGCTTCACAGCATAAGTAATGCATTTATACCTCTTTCTGCAAACTGAAGTTCTTGATTTTCCTGTATTCAAATTGAAATAAAACTCTGGTTCTAGAGGAAATGAAAGAGTCATGCACCTCAAACTCAACAAAAACAATCCTTAGGTTCCCAGTAGATTGGACCTTAGCTACAAATACCAAAAGGATAGAGCTATTTCCCTACTGCTAGCAGTACTGACCTGGCCTGCACAAGAAGAGACACAGAATTATCTTACGGCATGAGATACACTCTATTAGGAAGGATAATTTTCTCTATCCTTAATTACAGGGACCCAAGATTGTTCAGTTTCTAGTCATACTGGGGATGTACAATATCTTCAAATGACCCATTAACTTTTTTGATCAATGGCTAGGGAGAAATAAAACAAAATTCTGGTAAAAGAAAGTAAAAACAATATTCAGCTCAAAGTAATTAACCTTTCTGCTCCCTTTATATTTTTGCCACCAACCAAATCACCCTCAAAAATTCTCTTTTTTAAATAATATCACAGTAAGATCAGAAGACCCATCCACCAGAGAGTTAAGTTCTTGCTCTGTTTTTGGTTTTATCTGGTATGGGCAGGGATGTGGGAGAGTTACACAAAATTTACCCACATTTTAACAGGCAACTCTTTTTTAAAAAGTCATTACTTTAAGATGACATAGATAAGGCCTACCTGTGGGTGAAAATGTGAAGCACCCAGATTCCAGCTCTCACATTCCTGGTAGCAGTTTCCTGGTAAACTACCCTGGAAAATGGTCTGACAATACCTACTGAGGAAGAATATCTGAATATCTATCCAGTTGGCCCTCTATATCCATGGTTCTGCATCTGTGGATTCAATCATCCAGAAACAGAACCTGCAGGACCTTGGGCCAACCATGAAACTGGCGCATCCTGGGATTTTGGCATCTGCAGGGGATCCTGTAACTAGTACCCCATGGATATTGAAGGATGAGTATGTCTATATGCCTGCTGATTCAGAATTCTATTATTCCTAAGTATGTATCAAAAAATGGATTCTAACATCCACCAAATACCATGATGAAGAGTATTCAGAACAGTTTTCTTCATAGAGTACCAAACTGGAACAAAGTCAAATATTCAACAGTTCATCAAACATTGGTGTATTCACAAGCAGAATGAATGAGAATGAACTACTCTTAGTTACCTGTAGCAATAAAGAATACATCTCGTAGATATAAAGTCAAGGAAAAGAACGCAGACACAAGAGGAGACATACAGATAGATAGATAGAGACTTAAAAATTTCATTTACAGAAAGTTTAGAACAGGCAAAACTCATCACCAAGAACAGTTTCAGAGACTGGGCAATCTGGAGAGAAATGCTGATTTGAAGAGCTCAATATCTAGTTTTACTCTGATTTCACAGCTGTCTTCATAGCAATAGTCACAGACTTTAAATGGGTAACCTCTTCAACAAAACAGCCCTGGATGCTCCAGTCCTTTTCAACAGCTGCCTGGGAGAGTGGCCAGTGAATGCCATTTATGTGGCATCTGCAGAGATGCAGGCTTCCTACACGCTTTCCCATTAGGGAAAAGTTCTATAAGTGATAATACTAACACAACTTTAAGTGAGCACACCATGGAGACCTTTATACCCATTGCCTTGAGAGACAAGACTAACGTTTATTTAGAAGCAGATGTTGTTATCTCAGTCCAGGAAGCCTGTGATTCATCTGGTGGACACTGGATAAAGAAAATGGACATCGCAATAAAGCTTCTCCCCAAATACTTAGTTTACTTGTACCTGGAGCAAAACTAAAATAACATTCTCATCGCTGGTCTTCTTTTTCTGTAGTTCAGGAGCAGGGGCTGCTTTTCAGAAATGGCATGAGCTCAATTTTGGTTCAATTTGTGCTTGTGTGGCTCTCATCAATTTATAAACGGCCACTGAAACGCAATGTTTTTTGATTACGTATATAATCCTACAAGGTCGGGAGGGCACATCTGGTAATGGTAATACTGGAAATTTCTTCCTCCCCAAAACTCATATACTCTATAAGCTCCTGGTGATAAATGATATACATTATATACCAAAGATTCAGAAATATCTATGTACTACCATAATTGATTAATTAATCTATTAAAGCTTATTCAAAGCAAAAACATGGTAATATTAAGAGTAACTATCTGCATAAGACAATGCATATTTATAATCACCCCAAGCATACATGTTAGTCATTGTTATCTTTACTAGCTTTTGTAATTAACCCTCTGGCCTTAGCACCTAGGATCTAGAAACACTAAGTGGATTCCAGTTGGGTTGGTTACAGCGTCCTCAAGTATCCACAATGCTGAGACCACTGCCTGACTTGGTGTAGTTTTCAGCACTGAAGCTGATGTGGGGCTCAGTGCCATCTCTGAGTAACTGGAATCATTCTGTTTCTCTGAGCATGATCACCTCATGATGGGGCAACTGGATGGCTGTCTCCCAAATGTTCAAGATCGGTGGGATTCCTTAAGAAAAACGCTCAGAGAATGTAGGGATGGAACATACTTACCATCACATGTCCACTATGCTTCCAGTTTAAACCACAAAGGTGCTAAGCAGGTTACTGGAGAGACACCTTGCTCATTCAACCCCAAAAGGAGAGAAAACCATTTGCACAACAGTCAAACTGACCTGTAAAGTGGGGTTTAAGCGCTCAGTCTTTAACGTCAGAGAGATCTGGGATTAAATCTCATTCCTGCCACTTCCTAACTGTGTGACTCGAGGCAAGTTACTTAAGCTTTCTGTGACTCAGAAATGAAAAGGACTCCACTCATTGGGTTTTTATGTGAGAATTAGATTGTCTGACACATAAGAAGCACAATTCAAATTGTTATTATTGCATCACAGTTATTCTTGCTGTTGTTGTCTCTAGGATACCAGGTAACCTTGTATATTCAGCCTTTAACACTTTCTCATTCTATATTAACAGGGGAGAAAGACTTCCTTTGCATCTCAAATTGTTGTTAATGCTACTTGCTAAATATTTCTACTATTAGTTCTTCTCTTTACTAGGCTCATGGTAAGGCTACACTTCCTGGTCTTCTTGTGGTTTGTGAATCTGGGCATAATACAAGGGTTGTGAGCAAATGGTGTGAGACTTCTGAGTGAAGCATTTAATGGCTGGTTTGAGTATTCTGTCCTGGCACCCATGACATGGGAGATGCTGGTTATTCCATTAGTCTGAACCTCTGAGTAACCATGAAGTCCAGATTCCCTCTGTCACCCCACAATGGCCATACAGCATGAACAAGGAATAGATTGCTGTAGCCACTGAGATGCTGGGGTGATTTGTTACTACAACCTATTAAGCCAAGCCTGACCATATCACATTACTATTGATAGTCCAGTGATTTTCAGCTGTTGGTAATTTTGCCCTCCCCTCTGGGACATTTGGAAATGTCTGGGGACACGCTGTTTGTCACAAATGGAGGAGTGTGTCAACTAGTGGCATCTCGAAAGCAGAGGCCAGGGATGCTGGTAAATGTAATGCAATGCACAGGGCAAACTCCACAGGGATGAATTATCCAGCTGAAAATGCCAATAATACTCTAGCCCAACACTGAACTGCTCTCACTCTCTTTAATCTGCTCTGCACACTCAGCCCACTACCATCAGCGAACAGACCCATAAAGCCTGTGCCTGCCACAGGGACCGTGTTCATTTCTCACCACACATGGTTACCTGGGACAGTGAGTCACACTACGACCAACAGTCTGCCTCTAAAATTCTGCCAACAATCCTTGCAAAGGGTACTCTGGAGATTGAGCCAGGTCTGCAGCCCAGACATTACAGGAGAAAAATAGTCACCTTTCTCAAGAGAAGTTCTGCTGTTTCATCACAAGCTGCTAAGGTTGCCTCCGAGTTAAGACACTGGCCTCGTCGTTTTCTACATGACAGAAAAACCTATATTCTGGCTCATTAAACATTTCAGCATAAAGGTCTGAAAGGAAAGGGAATTTGGCACAGGTCTGAGACGTCCATTTGGGTCCAGACTTCCAACAGTCTGATATCTGGGCTGGGATGCTAATAGGCTTCCTTCAAAGAGATGGTCATATGTGAGAAGTTTAAAAAGACATAGGCAAGCAGACAGTATCACCAGCACAAGAACCTAGACCTCCCAATGACTCCAAATCTTCAGTCTCTTCTAATGTGTGCTGGGAAGCAGAGTGGGTGGTGATGATGGAATTAGCTTGGGCGTGAAAGTCCAGTTGCCTTGAATTTTTAAACTTATTTCCACTTGTCTCCTGTATAAAAGTCGTGGTGAGAATTGGGAAGAACCTATGTAAAATTTTTAGTACAATGTCTGGCATGTTGTTACTACTCAATAAATAATAGGGGTTTTTATAGCATGGACAGTGCAGACCTTACTGCTGGGGAAGAAGGCAGAGCTGAGAGGGGCAGCACAGGCGTGCAAGGCTGTCAGCTACTTTAGAAGCATGAGCTTGGTGAAGAAGGCAGGGAAGGGAGCTGACAAAAACCCAACACAAACGTTACTATCATTTGTGTGCATGCCCCAATATTTTCTTACCTCTCAAATGATGTAAGCCAAATTTGCAATGGCAATTTATTAATAACTTACACCCTAGAGAGGGTTGGCTTTGTTGGAATGCATACTCTCAAATCTCAGCAAACAGAGTCCCCATCCCCGGGACAGCTCTAAGTACCTGAAAACTAGCTGCAGGATGACAACTGCAACTGGTGTTAATTTTACAAAGTAAATAAACTGTAAAAAAGGATTTAAGAATACATATTTTTCCCAACACATAGTTACTGAGGCCTAATATGTGTGAGGTGCTGGTTAGTGAGGAGAGATCAAACAGGCTGGGCTCCTGCCCTCACAAAGCCCACTTTCTTGTGGAGGAGGCTGGCAATAAGTAAAATATATGAATGGCAATTTGTGCCAAAAAGGAAAAAAAAAATGAGTGCTGGATTAAAAGAATGGCTCAAGGGTCACATTTTCATATTCAGTGAAGGCTCCTTGGAGGTTGCAGCACTTAAGCTAAAATATGAAATATCAGTAGGATGGGAGGAAGTTCATTCTAGGAAAAAGAAATAATTAGGAAAAGCAAACAGCAAGGATATGTTTCACAGACATTGTCTCTTTCTGAACTTCTTCACAGTCTTGTGAAGGAGGCATTTGTGGTAGGCCCTTCTGACATGGCCCCAGTGATCCTCACCTCAATATTCATATTCTCATGTCATCTCTTCCCCTTGAGTGAAGACTGCACCAAGTAGCTTGGTTCTAACAAATAAACACATCAAAAACTACAGTATGTCAATTTGGTGTTTAGCTTATAAAAATTATAGCAAACTCGGTCTTCCTAGCAAACTCTCTCTTTCTGGTGCAGGCTGCCACGCTGCCAAGTCCCACTCTCATGCCGGAAAGGCACGATCAAACAGTCCACAGGACCTAAATCCTCCCAACAAAAGAGACTGGGTTTGGAAGCAGTGTCAGCCCTCGCTGGGAGGATTGTAGCTGCAGACAATACCTTGACTGTAGCCTGTGAGGAACCCTGGGAAAGAAGACCTAGCTAAGCAATGCTTAATTTCTGACCCTCCAGTTATGAGATAATAAATGTGTGCTGTTTCAAGCCCAAGTAACTTGTGGGGTAATGGGTTACAAACCAATATATAATAGAGCACTCTTTCATTCCTTCATTCACTTACTGACTCAATTATTCAAAAGACCTTTTTCCAGATATCCCGCATGCCAGGCAGTGGCCTACGTGTTAAGGAAACAATGATACACTGAACAGACCACAGATGCTCACAGTCCAGAGGGAGAGGAGGTGCACGGTACTAAATTATAGAGTCACCATGCTCTCTGCTGCTCCGTGGTTGCCATATCTTGAGCTGGGAACAAATAGAAGCAAAACAACAATTCTTCCTTGCAGAGCCAGGGAAGACAGGAAGCGAGGAAAACTGAAGCTCAGAGAAAGTAAGAAGTTATCCAAGGTCACATAGCTCTTCTGATATTCCACTCTGCTCAAACACATGTGTTTATATCCAGTGTGAGAGGCCTACAAGTGACCTACAATTCTCAGACTGCTTCTTTTATGCTTCTTGATAATGTAAAAGCTACTATATGCTGAAAAGGATTCTTTGTTGCACATGTAAGATAAAGTAGTGGGTCAATCAGGTTTCTGTAACAAAGACTGAAGTTACACTTTCATTAAATTTCATAAAACAGAAATCAGACCACTCTAATCTAACTCATCACTCTGAATGCATTTGTGCACGATGGGAGCTCACACATCTCTACACAAACAAAGATGCTGGTGCTGGACAGAAAATGATTGAAACCGTGCTTCATGATGGAATCTAATTAGCAAAACAGATTAGTTACACAGGGATGTAACAAAGGCAACGATATCAGAAGAGCATTCATGAATGCTTCAGAATTTGAAGAAACTTGCCTGAGAGCAGAGCCTAAGGTTTTTATTTTTGGTTTGATAATTTGCTAAGCCTGTAAACCTAAAAGGAGCCTAATTAAAGTTAATGAGAAATAATATCTGGCTTGAAAGCTTTATTTGATATTTCTGCACAGAGCTCTTATGCTTTTTCTTCCTGTGGTCATGTCCAATATTAACTTCAAAATTAAAATTTAAAAAGCCCTTATTTATACTTTTTGTTTTCTTTTTCTCTTTTTTTGAAGCATATTTTATGAGGTATATATATACAGTAAAGTGTAAATTCCAAGGGCATAACTTAGTTAATTTTCATAGATGTATACCACGAAAACACAATCCTACTCAAGATACAGTAAACACAGCTGTCCAAAAGGACTTGGTAAGGTATCCGTCTGCACTGTCCACTTTGACAATCACAAGACATACGTGGCTACTGAACACCTGAGATGTGACTAGTGTGAACTGAATTTAAAATTTAACTCAACGAGGTAAGTGGCTGCCATTTTGGATGTTACTGGAATAGAACGTTCCTAGCATCTGAGTACCTTCAAATCAATACCTACCCAATTTCCCCTCCCCCTCTGCTGATGCAATCATTATTCTGATTTGTGTCATCATAGATGAGTTTTTCGTGACCTTGAATTTCAAGATAAATGTAACTGAATTTCAAGATAAATGAAATTCAAGATGGATGTCTGTGAAATTAATTTTTGCTGTTGAATGTACCAGTGTGATTCTTCATTTTTAAACTGCTTGAATATTACATTGTATAACTATACTATGATTTGTGTATCACTTGATATTGTTGATAGATATTTGGATTGCTCCCAATCTTTGGCTACTGGCAATGGCACTTTTATATTCTTGGCAATATCCTTTGGTGGACAAATATACTCAGGTCTCTTTGGTAGGTATCAAAGAACGGAAGCGCTGAGTCCCACCACGGTACCACAAAAAGTGCAGTAAAGCACATTCTGTATTATTCCCATTCTACAGAGAAGCACAGCGATGCTTAAGGAAGGTAAGTGACTTGTCTAAGATGTACAGTGGTAAGGTAAATACACTGTTGACTTCTTTCCTTACTAAAATGTACTTTTCTCCTATAAAATCAACCAATCAAAAAGAGAAAAAAAAGATCAAAATGGGTCAAGTGTATTAAGAATTCAACAGCACAGACTTCACTTCTGGGTTATGTAATGTTGGTCTTCACTGCCAACACTGTTAACCACCATTATGTCCCACTGTTCACAGAATGGACATGGACAGTCTAAGTTTTGTGTTAAAAACCTTTGGGGCTGTAAAAGGAACATCTGACAGTCAAAGGGCAACTTTGTGGAAAGTCAAGAATTATTTGTTATGACGTGATATAGTATTTAACTCAGGAGTTGGCAAGCTACAGCTTGCCAGTTGCGTGATTTATAAGTAAAGTTTTACTGGAACACAGACAGCCATGCCCATTCCTTTGCATAATGCCTATGGTAGCTTTTGCTACAATGACTGACAGAATTGAGTAGTTGCTATGCAGGCTGCAAAGTGCACAAAGCCTAAAACAACCCCTGGTTTAACTCTTCATTGAAAACCTTTGTAAGGTGAAAGTTCATGCATGCTTTTGTGGGTGTGTTTTTTTCTCCCAAGAGCAACTTTGTTCTATTTCTGGGTCACTGAACCCAGGAAGGTACTCATTATGCAAGACATGTTTTCAAAGTCCTTTTACTGGCTTGATTACACACTAAAAAGGACAGGCAAGAAAGAGCAACATTTCCTATTCTTAACCATCCTCTGAACACTGTGAGGTTTGAAGTATGTTTCTAAAAGTGAAATCAGGACATACTAGTACTGACACAGTAGAACCTAAAAGAGTGAAGCAATCATAAACCTTACTGGTTACCAGTGAATAAAGATGCGTTCACTAAAATTCTAACTAGAAAATACACAGTGTAACAGATGTAGAAAACAAACATGGTTACCAAGGGGAAAACAGTGGGGGCAGGGATAAACTGGGACTGACATATACACACATATACACTCATCTATATATAAAATAGATAACCAATAAGGACCTTACTTTGCCAACTAGTCAAGGCTATGGTTTTCCCTGTGGTCATGTATGGATATGAGAGTTGGACTGTGAAGAAGGCTCAGCACCGAAGAATTGATGCTTTTGAACTGTGGTGTTGGAGAAGACTCTTGAGAGTCCCTTGGACTGCAAGGAGATCCAACCAGTCCATTGTGAAGGAGATCAGCCTTGGGATTTCTTTGGAAGGAATGATGCTGAAGTTGAAACTCCAGTACTTTGGCCACCTCATGCGAAGAGTTGACTCATTGGAAAAGACTGATGCTGGGAGGGATTGGGGGGCAAGAGGAGAAGGGGATGACTGAGGGTGAGATGGCTGGATGGCATCACTGACTTGATGAACGTGAGTCTGAGTGAACTCCAAGAGATGGTGATGGACAGGGAGGCCTGGCGTGCTGCGATTCATGGGGTCGCGAAGAGTCGGACACGACTGAGCAACTGAACTGAACTGAATTGAATAAGGACCTATTATAGAGCACAGATCATTACCTGTAATGATCTATGTGGGAAAATAATCTTAAAAGGAGTGGATCTATGTATATGTATAACTGATTCACTTTGCTGCACAGCAGAAACTAACACAACAGTGTAAATCAATCGTACTCCAATAAAAATTTAAAAAAAAAAGAAAAAGAAAATGCAAAGAACTGAGTGTCAGCTGAACTTTCTTTTCCTCCAGTAAACTTTAGGAATAAAGGAACAGGCTATATTAAAAGAGATTCAAAAAGACTGAGTACAATTCACACGTATCTGTCTTCCTAGAAAAAAGGCAGGGTTGATAAACTTTCTACTTACTCTTTAGAGCCTTCTATATTGATAGAAAATCACCATTATTTTCAGCAATTACATGAAAGAGCTAATTTTTAAAAATTTATTTATTTTACTTGGAGGCTAAGTCATACAAACTGGAGTTCAAATCCAGATTGCTTCTGACTGACCTTGGAAAAAATTGTTGAACTTCTTTCTCTTTTAGGTTGTTTATTAAAATGTGGGTAAAAATAACTAGCTTATAAGCTTAGTATGAGGATTAAATATGATAATATATGTAAAGTACTAGGCTTAGTGTCTGGAATGTGGTCAAGGCTTCATATCTGATAGGTGTTATTACTGTTCAAACTGAAGGTCGGACATGGATGGGAGGTGTTCCCTGAATAAAAGTCTATTATGAAAGACAGAACTACTCACAAGCTGAGCAGGAAAGAACTACAGTGTTTTACGTATACTTGCATTAAGGGGGAAGACGAAAAAGCTAATCACAACATTTAATCAGTAAACAACATTCTATTATCCAAGTTTCTGCAAACTATAGGTTTGAATCATTGAAGAAGAATAAAGTAAATTCAAATAATGATCATGGGGAGTCTGGGTTGGTGAGGCATGTAAGAAGACCTGTAAAATATCTCCTGCATAGCTGGGTTAGATTGGTTTATAATAGCCTCCCTCATTTGGTGAAAGGTAGCAAAGTAGAAAATACTATTTCTGTATGTCCTTTTCTGAAAGAACACCTTTTAACACCTCTGATTACAATTTTGTGGTTCACTGCTTATGAAAAGACTTCAAATAAACCCAGTATATTTGTAATTCCATTTTGGCAACAAAGGAAAGAGCTGTAAAATGTCTCCAGCAGTTTCAAAGCCTGCATAGAAAATGCCCGATTTCCTGTTCCTCAGATCCAAGACAGCCACTGCCTCTCAATTTCAGGGTTCCATTGCAGTCCATCTCACCATAATAGCAGGCACAGTTAGACAGAAATGTTTAACCATGTGTTCTAGGAAGAACTGATAGAGAAGCAAGAATTTTCTGATGACTCCCTCATGAAAAGTCCTGATGGGGTCATCAGAGAATTGTTGTTCTGGGAAATTAAATATTGCTATCTGGCACTGTGCCCTCCACATCTTCAATACCCACTAATGTTGCTCCTCCTAACAGAGAACATGTTCATGGGGATGGATACATCTTGATCTCTTTCCATATCTCAAGAATGCTGAATTAAAGTACATCTGGGAGGCAAAGCCACTGAAAACCAGCAGTCCAGCAAATATCTAAAGACTGTTAGAGGCAGCGAGTGAATTTAATTTCTGTTCTTCGTCCTCCCACCCTGTGATGGGAGAGAGAGGCAGGGAGTGACTAGAGGGAAGGTTTATGACTACCGGCATTCTGTGACTCTCATGTGAAATCCACACAATAAAACAGGAGAATCAGCAGTTTGATTCTGGTCTCAAACTAATGTGTCTGTTCCACTGCTGCACTTTGCCTCAAGGGAAACAAAGGAGGAAAGACATACCTTTGTAGAGTATGGGCATTTAAGCATCTGAAGACCATAAATGCCTTGGCCTCTCCGTTTAGTGATTTAGTCAATATTTAGTTGAACATCTATTGTGTGCTTAAGTATCTGCCCTAGAGTAGTGAATGCAAGACATGGTCCTTGCTCTTAAATAATAAAATCAGGAGAGGGAGGCAGAAAATAAGGGAACAAATAGCAACTAGTATGAAGAATTCATGCTTTTGAACTGTGGTACTGGAGAAGACTTTGAAAGTCCCTTGGACTGTTAAGAATTTCCAACCAGTCCATCCTAAAATCCTGGCTGTTCATTGGAAGGACTGATGTTGAAGCTGAAACTCCAATACTTTGGCCACCTGATGCGAAGAGCTGACTCCTTTGAAAAGACCTTGATGCTGGGAGAGATTGAGGGTGGGAGGAGAAGGGGATGACAGAGGATGAGATGGTTGAATGGCATCACCGACTCAATGGACATGAGTCTCGGTAAACTCCGGGAGATAGTGGCGGACAGGGAGGCCTGGTGTGCTGCAGTCCATGGAGTTGCAAAGAGTCGTACATGACTGAGTGACTGAACGGAACTGATCAAGGTAATATCAGATTGTGTGATTTTCTATGATGGTAAAAAGCAAGGTACTATTACACAAAAAAACCAAACCCCAAACATGGAGGAGCCTGTTTTAGGTGGAATGATAAGGGAGAATTTCTCTTAAAAGGTTACTTGAAGGAGTTCTATGAAGAACATTGGAATGGGGGCTCAATAACTGTGGCAGAAACTGAAATGATCTCTAGTGACTAACATTCTACTCACTTGCCCTTGAGGGTGGGGGACTCTATGTCCTTGTTGCTGTTTAGCTGCTA
Organism: Madoqua kirkii; assembly: GCA_006408675.1. NCBI lineage: Eukaryota > Metazoa > Chordata > Mammalia > Artiodactyla > Bovidae > Madoqua > Madoqua kirkii. Next base: position 13,038 of record SJYC01055879.1, on the reverse strand, counting down.
AATCGTGTCCAACTCTTTTGCAACACTATGGACTATAGCCTGCCAGACTCCTCTGTCCATGGGATTTCCCAGGTAAGAATACTCCAGGGAATATTTTCAACTCAGGGACTGAATTTGCGTCTCCTGCATTAGGAGGATGTTGGCATAGGCCAATTCTTTACCACTGAGCCAGTAGGAAAATCCGGGGGGACTCTGTGACTTGCTTCTAATTGGTAATATATGACAAGAATGAAGAGATTCTGCAGATGTAATTTAAATCCTTAATCAGTTGACTTTAATAGAAAAGGATGGTTATCCTGGATGGCACTGACTAAGGTGATTAAGATTTTCACTTTCTAAAAGATTTTTTTGACTTGGACCATTCATAAAGTCTTTATTGAATCTGTTACAGTATTGCTTCTGTTGTTTATGTTTTGATTTTTCAGCAGAGAGGCAGACCTGAATCAGGGATGGTACCCACACGCCCAACACTGGAAAGCTACCTCTTAACCAGTGGACTGCCAGTGAAGTCCTGATTAATCAGAGACTTGAAACACCAGACAAGTTCTCTTTCTACAGCCAGCTTTGAAGACTTCTACAGCTGCGGAACATAAGAACATAGCCCAATCATAGTTAATTCCAGCCCTATGATTCCTTGAGCACTCAGAGAACCCAGCTAAGTAACGCCAGATTTCTGATCTACAGAAACTTTGAGATAATATATGGGTAGTATCTTAAAACACTACATTTGTGGCAATTTTTACACAGCAACACAATGAAAGCAAATATAATACTCTGAGCAGGAAAAAACTATAAAAGTCACTGTGAGCTGTTTTGGGGGTGAACAAAGAGGAAGATTGCCAGGAGGTAAAATATGGGCTTGTCTGTGAGAAAATAGAAAAGTTTAGGCTTTATGCCAGTATCTGAAACATGGAGGTTAGTGCGCAGCAAGCAGGTAAAACATTTGTTAAGTTAATGAATGAACTTAGGAATAATGAAAGTACACTGCTAAATAAAAGTGTTTAATACTAGTCTGCTGTGTCCACCCCCTCAGATGTTAAAACATTTCTTCAGCAGGTATTTATTGAAAGACCATTATGTACAAAGAAATGTAATACTGACAGAGAGCCAAAAAAAAAAGTGATTAAGAAATACAGCCAGGACAAGAAGCAAATTCTGAGACTACAGATCTTCTGGAGACTTATGGATTAGGAAAAAAATCTACTTAAATAGAGATGAAAGATTCTATGGGGAGAAAAAAATATCTACTTAAATAGAGATGAAAGACTCTATAATGAGGAACAGATACAATCCAGTAATCCGGGTCACAGCTGAAAGCTGATAATGTGAGGTTTCTGCTCAGAGTCTAATAAACTATTTGAAAAGCTGCCAAGTGTTAATCTAAGTCCAAGGAAGAGAGCCCTGTAACAAGATCACATCATCAAAAGCCACATCAACCACGGACTGGAGGAAAGGTAATGAAACGTTAAGACAGTTAGTAGTTTATAGATTGGGAAATTATATTCTATGTGTTTCTTCTCAAGTCTTCTGGATTATATGAAAAAAATCTCTAGAAATTCAGAGAAGATAAACGAACAGAATACTGTCACCTTCATCTAACTGCAGTATTATGTTAGCTTGCTGCCCATGAGGCACAGTTGATGGCTGAGGAGATGATTAGACTCATATCCCCACGTTTCCAGGAGCTACGGGTAAGATCATAAGGACACAACCAGAAAGAAACGCTGTTCTCAAAGAGCAGAACAGAAACATGAAGAAACAACTAACTTTCTTAGCTTCTACTCATCCATATCCCCTTGGAAATTAGTTGGGTTGCCTCCCTAAGAAGGATTTATCTTCATTTAAAAATACATAAAAGTGAAACACCTCTGAAGTGTTTTTCAAAGAGAAATGCCCACACATTCAGAATAGAACAACTAAGGAAAACTCATGAAGTTAAGCATATCAGTAGGAAGTTGCAGACATCTGGTACATCCAACTGGGCATTATTAAGTCAATTCCCGATGTGGAGGTTACTAGAAAGAATGAGGGAAAAGGGTGCTTTGCATTCTTTAAACTTTTAAAATACATCATCATCATCTTTGCATTTCATGAAAATAGAAAGCAGGTCTGTGTTAGTCCCATTTCTCAGATGATAACACCCACTCTCAGAAGTTATCCTATGTTTTTTGAGTAACAGATTTCAACTCAAATGGCTATATAATTGCTTCTTCTCAAGAGTCTGGGAAAATAAAAACAACACTGATTTCATAATAGGAGTTTTCAATGATTTTACAATGATGATTATGCTGTATGAGCAAACTCTTCTCTGAGCCAGAGCCATGAATCTTCAAACACGATCGTCTTTAAAAAATTCCGTGTGTAAATATGGAGACATTTATTAAGCCTCCTTGCTTTAAAAAAAAATGGTTTGATGGACATTCATTTTTCAACAGACAGTTGAAGTGTAACTGATATGATCACTCTTTATTAAACATCCTTTCTCATTTGAGATAAAAACAAGTTCCTGGCAGTACCTCACAGAGAGATCACAGAGAAAACTGCACCAGAAATCAGATTATACTTTCCCCTAAAATACAATATGGATACAAGGAAACAAGCATGTTTCTAGATTGAAAGCACTTATGAACGCTCTCTCTCATAGGGAGAAAGATCAGAAAACATAAAACAAAACAAGCATACGTCTGCAAATGAAAAATATGTGATTTTCAGTTCTGTGTCTTTGCTCCTATGAGTGGATAGAGTACTGCAGAGATGAGTATAATCTATGAGAAAGCTAGGGAGTGTATCTAAAATTTCTGAAACCTGATTGCAGGGTGTTAGAAGTACAGACTTCAGGTGAAATCCTTAGCCTGGGGCTATTTTCAGGGATGGTTTCAGAGGGAATCGACCTCATCAATGTCAGTATTTAAAGGAACTGGTCACCAGAGTCACGCTGCCCACCTCAGTGGTGGTGTAAGACTATGTCAGAGGCAGACTGATAAAGAGCATCTATTTTAATGATCATGGTTCACATTACTGCATAGGATTTTTAAAATCTAGTACATCAAAGCTGTGATTTCACATGTATTATTTCTAAGGTAAAGACAGGCTTACAAAGTGAGTTAAGTGTTGGCTTAATTATGGATATTAAATAAATAATCACACAGGTGGTACTTGGAAATGGTATAAAATCATGAAGGTGATATATTAGTGACTGAGGTCTCAAATACAACACTGAAGATAATTTTCTTCTTTTGATACCTTCTTTGTTGAGATTTTTGCTATTTGTTTCTATTTACAAAATACCTATAAACTTAAAAAAATGTGAAAATACCAAAAAGCACAAGTGAAAGACACAAAACCAATTATAATGCTTAACCTTAAAGATATCATGACCCTTAAAGATAATCATAGTTTAGATTTTATTGTTTGCCTATACAGTCCTTATTCCATAAAAATGGAATTATATCTTCACAGTGGTCCATAGCCTGACTTTCCACTTATTCCACAAATATCTACTGAACATTTCCCCACATGGTAAGTGTTCTTTTTCAACAACAAGTTTGCTAGCTGAAGAGTATTGTCTCATACTGTTAAAATCTAGTTAATCAATCCCCTCCTACTGGGAATGAAGGTTGTTTCTGTTTTTTTCACTGTCATATAAAATGCCCAATGAACCTCTTTGGACTTAAAACTCTTGATAAAATCTCTGAGTATCTACTTAAAACAAATTTCTAGAAGCAGAGCTGCCAGGTTAAAAGGTTTGCCAAATACAGAGGTGTTTGGCTGCAAATTAACAGATTATGCTACAGAAAGTTTATCACAATAAATTATTCTACCAGTAAGTAATGAGAATACCCATTTCTGTAACATTTGCAATGTATTATTGTTACCAACGGTATATTTCTTTTAAAATACTGATTGTCAATACAATTATATAACTCAGATGACTAAACACATGGAACTTAGAAATTATACAATCATATATTCAGAATTATTTTGTTTTTTTCTTTGTGAATTACCTGTATATGCTCTTTGCCCTGATTTCTACTGAGGTGAACCAATGAAGCAGTAATCAGACTAGGTGTCAGTATAAAATAAAATACTAAATGCCTTAAGTATTCCAGTCCCACGATGTTACTTCCTTTTACATTTCTTATAACTCTCTTTCAGCAAAGGGCACAACCATTATTTCGGGGAGAGAAGACATTATTCTTTAATATCGTTGTATTTTTTATTACCACATAGAAAAATCTTGAAAATGAGTAGAATAAATTAATTTTTAGGAGAAACAAGTAAAACAAGGTCCTGCCACTTTACCATAGTCAACAAGTTCAAAGCAACCAAGGTTAGAAATGGCATAGCAAAAGATTCATTTCAATGATGCTGACGTTTAAGCAAGAGCAGAAAATCTTCATGATAAGCTAGCTGCTGAAATTAGAAAAACTAATCCCTAGAAACATTTTATGCCTAGCAAGTTTAGGAACACTTGACTAACTCTAATTCTGCATATTACTTACCACTGAAGTGGGTGATTGCCAATCTTTTTGAAGCTATCACAACTCATCTTCTTGTCGTAGACAAGAGGGTGGTGATGGATGGTTTTGCTACCTACTTACCCCAATCTACAAGTGCTACATGGGATGCAGTACTAATACATTAATTTAAAATAACAAATAAGTTTAATCTCAATTGAGGCTTGAGAATTTCAAATACTTTTTAACCCATCACAGAAACTCTCTATCTTTGGATAGGAAACCAGGGTTCTGAACTGAAGTGGGCTGAGAGGAAAGCAGGGTGTCAAGAATACCTTTGAATATTATATATATATATATATATATATATATATATATATACACATACACACACACACACACACACACACTATATTATGAGATTTCAAACAGATTCCTGTTTACTAAAACATCCAGAAATTTTAGGGTGAGCTATAATGGTTGATAATAGCCTACCAACTAGTTAGAACAATCTGCCATCATCCACTTATCAATGCAATAGGCATTATGGAACACTTGTTTTGTGTCAAAGTACTGGAAATACTTTGACAAAGTATTTAACAAAGTATTTTCAATACTTTTAGGAAATATTAGCAAATAAGGCAGAGATGAACTATCGTCCTGATAAGGCCAACATTCTGCTGAAGGATGGGCAGAGAGGGTGAGACAGATAGTAAACATAAAAACAGGTGAATAGGAAATGGAAGACAGTGGTAAAGGCTTTGATAAAATCAAACTGGGCAATGGGAAAGACAGTGACTTGGCAGGGTGTGAAGCAAGGGAGAACTTTAGAGGAAGTGGCCCAGGAAAACCTCATGGAGAAGCTGACATTTAAGCTGTGCCAGTCATGCAAAGGTCTTGGCAAAGAGTATTCTAAATTGAAGGAGGAGCAAATGTAAAGGCCCACAGCCAATGTGATATGTTTGGGAAACAGAAAGAAGGCCAGTGAGAAAGCACATAGGGAGAGTGGTATGATCCAGGCTGATTCCCGTTCTGCCTTAAGCCTTAGTTATGAGTAGGGATGCCATTCTAGGGGTGAGGGGATGGCCATGGAAGATTTTAGGTGCAGACTTGGCATGATCCAGTTTACAATTTTAAAAGATCACTTTGATTGGTGTGTGGTGGGTACATTTTCATGGTCAAGAAGGGAGGTAGCGTTATCACTTGGGTAAACACTGATCATCGAAGTAAATGATGTGTGCCTTGAATTAGCAGATAGCCATGGAGGCAGGAATAAGAAAATCTCAATATCCCGTAGTTCTTAAATACTTAATTATATACAATGGAATATTATTCAGCCACAGAAAAACAATGAAATAATGCCATTTGTAGCAACATGGACGGACTTAAAGATGATCATACTAAATCTACCATACATAAATTAGATAATAAAGATGTACTGTATAGTGCTGGGAACTCAATACTCTGTAATAACCTATATGTGTACGGAATCTAAAAAAGAGTGAATATACACATATGTATAACTGACTCACTTTCCTATACAGTACAAATTAACACAACACTGTAATCAACTATACTCCAATAAATTTTTTTAATTTAAAAAATATATATTTTATGGCACTGTTCTGATGGTGTCTGTTGAGTTTTTGCTTATTCCAATAGACTGTAATAAACTTTAATTGCTACCATTTAGAAAGTGCCCCATGTTACTCCGGGCTTTGCATACATGCATTCTTACGACTGCATCCCAAGCTCATGTGCGGGGAAGTTAACTTCCAAGGCCTCAGAGTTATTTTAAGTGAGGAGTTACAATAAGATTTACCAAGGTTTACTGTATTCTGAGCAAGGAACAATTGTTAGTCAATGAACTACAGTGTCCTCATTTAATGAACTTTAGGGGTACAGTTGTATAGAGAAACCAGGGCACAGCTGAAATTCTATAATGGTTCTTAAAAGGCAATGGGGAGCAAGATTACTAGGAAGGGAAGCTCTTGTTTAAAAACAGCATTTTTCTGGGCCCCACCTTGAGAATGCAGAACCAGAATAGGTTCTGCATAGGGGTTCTGCAATAGGGCTGGGGCTGGAAATGTGCCTTTTAAAAATGCTCCCAAGAGGCACTCAATAAACTTTGCAAAGTCTACTGAGTAGATACACAACAAATATTTGTTGAATAAAGGAATATAACGGAAAAAGATTTGCAGTTAAGGAAGATCTAGAGTACTTCACTCCCCCAAACTTCCATCCAGAGAAAATATAAGCTCACTTTTTGGGTGGGCGCTAGATGAGCCTGGAGAAGGGCACAGTAACCCACTCCACTATTCTTGTCTGGAGAATCCCATGGACAGAGGAGCTTGGCAGGCTACAGTCCACATGGTCACACAGAGCTGGACATTACTGAAGCGAATTAGCATGCACGCAAGCAGAGGCTCAGCTAGCCAGCTCAGATCCACTTGGAAATTTATGGTGTGACTAATATAAGGGTACTGCTAAGTCACTTCAGTCATGTCCGACTCTGTGCGACCCCATAGGAGGCAGCCCACCAGGCTCCTCCATCCCTGGGATTCTCCAGGCAAGAACACTGGAGTGGGTTGCCATTTCCTTCTCCAATGCTTGAAAGTGAAAAGTGAAAGTGAAGTCACTGAGTCATGTCCAACTCTCAGGGACTCCATGGACTGCAGCACACCAGGCTCCTCCGTCCATGGGATTTTCCAAGCAAGAACACTGGAGTGGGGTGCCATTGCCTTCTCCTATATAAGGGTACAGACAGGTTTTATGGAAGTTTTGTTTTAAATAATTCTCTTGACCAGGTGCTAGGTCCAAATGTGTCACCAAATGAGGAAGTACAAGCCCTTCAGCTGGTAAATACCATCTATTTTAAAGGCACATAAGCTTTACAAAAAAAAATCATCTTGATCTTAGGCACTTTCCATAAAGGGGCCAAGAGACCCCCTGAACACAAGACACACAACATCTAGGGGCCAGGAGATTTTTAGGAACTCACAAAATGTTTTCATTTCTTCTAAAAATCGAAAGAAAAACCTGAAAATGTTCTAGACTGGACCATATTCAACTTTTACCAATGCAGTTACAAAATGTAATTTTAAAATATATTAAAATTACAAAATGTAATTTAAAAATACATTAAAAAAAATCAAGATACGCACACAAAGGCAACAATGACAAGGGAACACAGAAGTTGTCATAGGGCCCTGCTTTTTTTTTTTTCCTGTGCTGCATAGCTCCGGGGATATTAGTTCCCCACCAGGGATGCAACCCGAGACCCCGCAGTGGAAGTGCGGAGCCTTCACCCCGGACCACCAGGGAAGTCCCTGGCCCTGCTTTACTCACAGCCCTGGAGCCAGGTGACAGCTTCTTACCTGGCAAGCATTGTACAGGAGCTGATGCTCAAACTTCTTGATCCCAAGAATGTTCTGGAACATCTCGTAGAGTTGCTCTTTGCTCAGAATCAGCTCGGAAGCGGCGCTGGCCGTCATCCGGGCCTGCTGCTTCCTGGGGTCCTCCTCCCCGCGGTAAATGGCATCAAACTTGGCCATCCAGGAGCTCAGCACGGTCTCCTTGCTGAGGCCGTCGATCTCTGGCAGGCTGCGCACGCGCTTCTCGATGTGCTTCTTGAAGACTTCTCGCGAGTCGTTGGCGGAGCAGCCGCCGCTCTGCACCATGCGCGCCACGCGGTCGCTCTTCAGGAACACCTGTGGGGAGGGGGCGGGGCAGATGTCAGAAAATGTTTCCTGGGGCGGGGGCGGGGTTGACCCCTTCGAGGGCATCCCAGGAGGCACCGCGGGGGGTCACAGCCTGACTGCTATCTCCTAGCTGTGGAAACTCAGGGGAGTCTCTTAGGTGTTCTGCTTTTGTGTCCAAGCCTGGAAACTGAGAATGACAGTGGTATTTCCTAGATTGTCTCAAGGATAAAATGAGACAATCATATCCTGAGAGGCAGCATAATATAGAGACTTGGTTGCTCAGACTGCTTGGGTCCATTCTCTGCCACTTAGTGGCCGTATTTCTTTCAACAGATTAGCTTCTTTGTACTTCAGTTTTCTCATCTATGTAATTGGGACAATAGTTTCTACAGCACAGGTGCTTCTATATGAGGGATAAATGAGTCAATAGATGATAAACACTTGAAAGTGTGGTTCACATTAATACCATATGGATTGCTGTGGTGGTGGTGATTATTTTTAAATGTAAAATAGCCGGTATGATGTCTGGTCATAGCACTTCACACAGTACATAGTCCACTATTTACATCTCATTTTATCCTCTCAGCAATACTCATCACAATTCATATTGAACAAGGATTACATAAATATGTATTTCATGCCTGTCTCCCCTCCCCAAATGTAAACTCCACGTGGGCCAGACATGCTCCCTTCTTCTTCCCCCAAATATCACCCACCCATCTTTAGAGTAGAGCCTCCTGCTTTGAGAGTGAATAATGAGGAAGGCAGGCCTTACACTCAATCCATTTTGTAAATGGAAAAGCCAAGACTTCAGAGAGGAGTCTTTTTTTAACTCATTAACTCAAAATGGACAACTCTATAAATGCATGGTCTCTTGACTTCAGCCTGGCTCCTCCCTTTCCTGTGAGTCTCACCCGCCTGGCGGGACAGCCCTTGGTTATCCTGCTGGTGCTGCCTTGATCCTGACATAGAGCACCATTAACAACAGCTTGCTTTCACTCCGTTTGGAAGCTTGTATAAGCTACACAGCCTGGGGTGTCATACAAGGCAGTGAACTACTTCTTCCTATTCAGCAAGAGGAAACACCTCGTGTTTCTGAGCCATGTCCTGTCCTGGTCACAGTTCAGAAGGTGCATAAACAGCCTTCCAGAAGCAGAACAAATATTCACTTCCCTGTCATATTTCAGAGAATGCCTGTGGTAGGCGATTGCTTGAGGGGCATCTCATTGCCTCCCACTCCATCACAAAGCCTTCCTTGGGAAGGAAAGATGTTACAAAGTTGGACTCCATTTATTGTCAATTGAATGAACTAATTCAGGGAGAAAAAGGACCAAGGATTTGTTTCACAGGCTAGAGGCCACGGCCTACTCCTCTGTGCTTGGGAATGGTACTCAGTTGAGACAGCTGAGTTCATTTAAAAATCAACAAATAAAAAAAAAAGGTTACAAATAAATCTTGAAGCTTTAAGGGCTTTAATGAGGTAGCAATTCACCCGAAACTCTATAATGCTTAATGCAGGTAGTTTTTCCATGTAACGAACACACTGTGTTTCAGTTATAGGTCTAGATCTCAAAGAACATCAAAGTTTTGAAGCAAAAGAGGAAGTTTCTGGAGAGACAGTGTAACACTGTGACATGACCTGTAAATCATACTCCCAGGCCAGCTCTGTCATTAACTTTCTGTGTAATCTTGGGTAAGTTACTCATCTCTCTGATCCTCTAGTATCTATCTGTCTTATCTTGAACTATAAAACTTTGAGCTTGTCTTTTATGCTGTAAAGCTTATACTCTTACTCATGAGTCCATTCATCCTTTCTTTAGATACTCACTGGAGGAAGGCATGTGCCAGGTACCAGGGTTAGAATGAGGAGGAAAAAGATGTTTATACAGCCCTCATGCCTCTGTGACATTGTCCTAATCACTCCATACAATATCATTACAACCTGGGACAAGTGCTAACCAAGGGAAACTATGCGGGTTCATGCATGCTTGTAACCAGGAATACATTCCAGTATGTAGTTAGGAAAGCCTTCCTGGAGGAGAACTCCTTTAGGGTGAAATGTGAAAGATGGATAGGAAAGAATGAGAGAAGGAATAATGTATGTAAACACACTGAGGATCTGAGGAAATAAGGAGAAGTAAGTGTGGCTGTGGTGAGAGAGTGTGAAAATGATCAGTGTAAGACAGGTAGAAGGGGCCAGATGGCCAACGGCATGGGAGGTTCTATTAAGAACGTTAATTCTCATTTGAAGGGCACTGGGAAGTCACTGAAGGCTTTAAACCTAGACATGAAACAAGCAGGTTCACATGCTCTGGCTTTAATGTGGGAAATGGACCTGAAGAAGGCCAGGAGAGTAGACAGGAGGCCAGTTGAGAGACAGCTTATGAGCACAGGTGAAGGATGGTGGTAGCAATGCAGAGGGATTTGTTAATTCCTTGCTATCAGCACTACTGAATATTAGAGGTGACTTAAAAACATTCACTCAACAATGAAGCCACACTCTCCTTCCATTTGTCCATAGCAGCGTCCCACAAACCAGGAATGGGACTGCATTTCAGGTTCTCAGCACTGTATTCCTTTCCCTCATAGCCCCTCCACAGCTGCCATCTGTCCTTTATCTCTCTAACTTTAGTTTAATATCTGAGGCTCCAGCTAGACTATATAAGTCCTCAGAAGGCAGGATTTGTATCTGCTTTGTTCCTATTATTTTTTCCTAGTGCCTAAGACAGTGCCTGGCATATAGCTGGTGCTATGTCAAATGAGGAAAATCAGTGAATGAACAGGAACAAAGCAGACACCTCAAAGCAGAGACCCTATGGAGATTATATCTGAATGGAGGGAAGAAGGTGAGGAAGGTAAAGAAGATACCAGCAAGCACAAATACACTGGTCTTTTAAAAACAATTGACTGACACTACATTTTCCATGAGACCTGACAATAGGGGATAAGAAATGAGGAAGTGTTAGTCTCTCAGTTGTGTCTAACTCTTTGAGACCCCATAGACTATAGCCCACCAGGTTCCTCTGTCTATGGGATTCTCCAGGCAAGAATACTGGAGTGAGTTGCCATGCCCTTCTCTGGAAAAGACATGAGGATATTGGCACATTGGTCCCAGTCAGCATAATTGGTGATCCCTGGGTCCTGCACACATTATTTGCTTTCTACAGGTCCTTCCTTTATACACAATAGGCACTAAATATATATTCGTTGTACTACTAGTGGATGGCTTTAGACAATCACTTAACTTGTATCAACCTCACTCTCCTTCACCATTACCTAGAGTTCAACCAGCCAGCCTTCTCTGAGAAAGATCAAATTGAAAAGACTCTGAAAAGTGGAGGGTTCCATCTGTCCACAGGTAAGATAAAATCGCTAGGCCCCAGAACAAAAGGAGATGAGTGGAATGTTAAGAGAACAGAGGAAGGAGGCAAAGGATGGAGGGGATGGACAAGTGCCATAAAAGCAGCAAGTCAGCCACAGGGAGAAATGGTGGCAGCAGAAAGCTAATTTTCCAGGCATATCATCTGTCTTGGCTTCTCAGACTTGTCTGAAAGGAAGCCAGGCAGGCAATGTACTTGTGTGTCTCTAAAATGACCCTTGAAATTCATTTGTACCAGGAGCTCTGTCTGGTATTTTGTGTTTTGTTTTCTGTTTCATTTTTCAGTGGCTTTTGCAAGAGACTTCAACTCCAGGCACAGCTCTATGCGGCACATCCATAAATCCTGCCCACTTCTCTGCCAACTCCCAGACAGGTCATAATGGGAGAGGGCAGATAAACAAATAAATAGGAAACAGTGAAGGACAGTCAATTCAGCAACTCAGCCCCATCCATCAGTCCTTCCCTCCATTGCCAGAGCCAAGCAGCCTCAAGGTTGTTTTAGAAACACAGAAGTGCATCAGTACTTAATGATGGTACATGCTATGGGGTAAAGCTGGCCCAGCTCCTGCTTCTCTACAGACAGGCTGAGAACACAAGGCGGATCCTCTCCTGCTCTACAAAAACATATCATTTCAACATAAATAAGAAAAATACCTAGTGCTATAGTAAATAAGATTTTTAAAACCTACAAAAACCAGGTTACTAACCATGTTTTGGCATGTGCTTTGCTGGAGCAGCTGTGAAGAGATACCCCACACTCAAGGTAAGAGAAACGCAAGTAAGATGGTAGGTGTTGCAAGAGGGCATCAGAGGGCAGACACACTGAAACCATACTCACAGAAATCTAGTCAATCTAATCACACTAGGACACAGCCTTGTCTAATTAAATGAAACTAAGCCATGCCCGCGGTGCAACCCAAGACAGGCAGGTCATGGTGAAGCGGTCTGACAGAACATGGTCCACTGGAGAAGGGAATGGCAAACCAGTTCAGTATTCTTGCCTTGAGAACCCCATAAACAGCATGAAATGGCAAACTGATAGAATACCAAAAGAGGAACTCCCCAGGTCATTAGGTGCCCAGTGTGCTACTGGAGGTCAGTGGAGAAATAACTCCAGAAAGAATGAAGGGATGGAGCCAAGGCAAAAACAATACCCAGCTGTGGATGTAACGGGTGATAGAAGCAAGATCTGATGCTGTAAAGAGCAATATTGCATAGGAACCTGGAATGTCAGGTCCATGAATTAACTGGAAGTGGTCAAACAAGAGATGGCAAGAGTGAACGTTGACATTCTAGGCATCAGTGGACTAAAATGGACTGGCATGGGTGAATTTAACGAAGATGACCATTATATCTACTACTGCGGGCACGAATCCCTCAGAAGAAATGGAGTAGCCATCATGGTCAACAAGAGAGTCCGAAATGCAGTACTTGGATGCAATCTCAAACATGACAGAATGATCTCTGTTCGTTTCCAAGGCAAACCATTCAATATCACAGT
>SJYC01055877.1:0-27134 GCA_006408675.1 Madoqua kirkii | reverse complement strand
GGAGTGGGTTGCCATTTCCTTCTCCAGAGGATCTTCCCAACCCAGAGATCAAACCTGGATCTCCCACAATGCAGGTGGACTCTTTACCAGTCTCAACCATCAGGGAAACCCATCTACATGAGTAGCCACATGTAGCAAGTGTACAGCATGGGCCTAGAGCCTGGAATAACTCACTTCTATGCTGCTTAAGCTTTACTGTTCTAACCTGAGTATATTGATTATCAGTGGAGTTGTACAGAAAATCATAGTTATAGTTATATACACTGAAATATCAGGCAGCAGTTGATTTGCTCATAAAAGTGACACCATCACATGAATTTCTTTCAAGCAGGCTGATTTAAGTCACAAATCTTTACAGTACAGAACCAACTGAAGCATCTCACAGAACTTCTTGCTCAGAATTCCTTCCAAGTCTGGATCCATACCAATTCTGCAAGATTTGGGAGTTGGATGCAGTGAGGTGATGGGGCAGGAATGGAAAATAAAACAATAAACTGGGCTTTTGCCTTAAGCGCTTCAATAATTAACATAAAATGAGGTGCACAGAATCTAGAACACAAGGATTGTTGACCCAAGACAAATCCATTATCACTGTTACCTTTTGTTAAACAAGCCTAGTGCTCATTTATTTAAGAAATATTTACAGACAACTTATTGCCTGCCTGGCCCTGGCCCTGCCTCAGGCCCTGAGACCAATAAAACATACCATTTCTCATCTCACCCACCAGGGCTAGGCCCTGGGGAATCAAAAGCAGTAAAGGATTGCCCTCAAGGACCCTGCAGATAGAGAGGAAAAGTATACCAAAAACACATAAAAGTATGGTTTAGGGTTTCAGAGGACTGAGATTACAGATTATAAAAATCTCAAAAACAAATCTGAAATAGATATATGTATATAAGTGACTGAATCACTTTGCTCTACACCTGAAACTAATCAAACATTGTGAATCAGCTACATATACTCCAAGGTAAAAACATTTTTAATTTCCACAAATGGAATAGTTTATTGAAAAAAAAAAAATCCCTGCTCAAAAGAGAAGGCCTCCAGGAATATTCATTTCAATTCAGTTCGTAGAACTCATGTCATGAAGCCTTGCAAAACATCCCTCACTTCCCTGGATACCCCAAGCTCCAAGCAGGAGAGTTAAGGACATGAATTCTAGTATATGTTTACATCTGGGCTTGACACCTCCCATCCATGTTCACTTCTTTTCTCACCATCAATCAAACAAACATTGCATCCATTTAGTCAACTCACTAGTTCTGTCTCACTAGGCAAACAACTAACCTCTGCACACCTCAGTCTTTTATCTATAAAATGGGGCCAATAGTGACCTCATAGGATTGTTCTCAGGGAGAACTGGAATAAGTAAAATATTCATTACAGAACCTGGAACAACATGAATGCTCAATGAGCATCAGCTGCTGTGATGATTAATTCTCATCTTTGAGTCTTTGCCTATCATTCCCTCAAGAAAGCACGCCTACGGGAAAATTCATTATGTATCCACAAAATCCAGGCCATGAACTACTTCCCCAGGTGGAATTGTCTACTTGTTCATATCTTTGGTCACAACCCCAAGTGTACATGCACTGTACTATGAAGTTGTTCTGAGCACCAGTCCTTAGAGGTGGGGTCAGGAGCCAGGAGTTACACATGTGGGCTTGGAGTCAGAGAGATGTGAGTACAAATACTAGTGATACCCCTCATTTCCAAAGTGGGTGACCTTGGGAAAGTTATTATCCCTAAGCCTTTGTTCTTCCTGTGTTGGACTAGCCAAAAACTTCATTTGAGCTTTTCTGTGAGCTGTTATAAAACTCGAACGGATTTTTTGGCTAACCCAACATAACATGGGGATTACAAAACCTACTTGTTAAGGTTTCTCTGGAGAGAGGAATAGGACATGGGATGATGTAGCCAAGGACCTTAACACACTCTCCAGATCAAAAGAAGAGTCCAGTGACAAGGGGCGGGCCACAGAGCAAATGTCCATGGCCCTAAATAAAGCGGCCTCTGTATACTCCCAGCTTCTGGCCCCACTGTGTTCTCCACTTACTCTGCTCCGGCCACACTGACCTCTTTTCTCTTTCTCAGTGCACCCTGACCTTTCTTGCCCAGAAGCCTTTGCACCTGCCATTCCTCCTCCCAGGGATGTTCTTCCCCTTCCTCTCCCCAAGGCTGTCAACTTCTCACCCTGAGGACTCAGCCTACCGATATCTGCCAGGAAAGTCTTCTCAGCCCACCCCACCTACCATGATGCTCCCCCAAACTGCTCTCTGTCAAGTTGCTCTAGACCCTGTGCGTTTCCTCCACAACCATTATCACAGACAGCATATATCTTTTCTAAGATAAATTTAACTGAGTTATAACCTGCATGTAGAAAAATATCCACCCTAAGCACAGAGCGTGAGACATCTTCACACAGTGAAATTTCCTGTGGAAATAATTCTCTTTTCAAGATGACCTGGACCCTAGAAGCTCCTGTACTTTCCCAAAGGCATTGCCCCTCTCCAAAGGTGACTTGACTTCTATCATCAGAGACAGATTTGGGCTATTTTTGAGCCTGATGTCAGTGCAGTCAAGCATTACGAGATTCTGGCACATGGTCGGGGGTACCAATAGCTTGTCCATCCTCATTGCTGAATAGTAAAGCGTGGTATAACTTTGTTCTTTATCCATTCTCCTATTGATGGACATCTGGACCTTGTTTCTCTGTTTTATGATTCCACTAACTCTTCATTGTTTATCTCCCCATAAGAGCATCTGTTTCACAGGCAATGAGAATCACATCTGTCTTGCTTACTGCTGTGCTTCTAGTGCCTGGCACAAAATGAGCTCTGATTAAATATGTGTTGAATCAATATGTAAGGTTACTAAGTGGTTAATAAATCCAAGGCACAGTGTTAAAATTGGAAGAAGAAAAAAATTGACCAAGGCACAATCTGAGTTCTCAGTTTTCTCGCAGTATAGTCAGAGATCATATTTATCTTTGATTCCTTAGTATCCTTTCACTGAGTGTATGAGTGAATGAAAATCTCTCTCTTAGGAACTCCCATAAATAACTAGACTAAGAACCAATCTGTAGGATAGAATTTCTCTCTGGATAAAAGTAACTGACCTACATAGGATTGAATCCTGAAGGTGACCTTGCATGAACACACCAAGATAATTGGCCAAGAGTAGCTGACTGTACAACTCTAAATAGACAAACAGGCCTCTATGAGCTGCTTATGACAGAATCCTCCTAAAATAGAAGCCCATCTCAAAGCACTCAATATGTATGGAATCCTCTTGTGCATCAGATCAGAATTCAGAATTGAAGTAATGAGTTCCAAGAGCAGAAAACCTGAATGATGAAAGGTAATTATTGCAGAGGAAAGTGCTGCAGTGGCGTTTGCTAGAGCTATTCAAGCATTCTTGGTTCAATCCACCTCATTAAGCAAGGCCTGAAAATTTCCCCTGCATTTCAGGCAGTATGTAATCTCCTGCAGCATTCTGGAGAAGTATCTAATGGGATCCACAGTGAAGAGAAAACCACATGTTCTAAGGGCTGATCTCAGGAGAGGCAATGTTGAAGTCAGAGTAAGCTCAGGTCAAATCTTGACCTGAATACAAGTCCTTGGGCATGCAGTTAACTTGGGTTTTCCTGTCTGTAAGTAGCAAATGATCTTATCTACTTTGTAGGGTTTTTTTGAGAATGAGATGAACTATATATAAGATAGCATAGTACATGGTACAGAGTAAGGGCTCAGTGAATAAACAAAAATAATAAGTATTATTGTTACCATTTACTGAAGCAACTTAGCAGCAGCAGCAGCAGTTCTTTCTTTTTCCCTTTCAATCTTATTTCAATGCTCCTTTTTTTTTTTCCTTGTTTATTCAGTCACTTGAAATTACATTTACCCTGGCTGTTCCTCCCAATTTAGAGGCGGAAAAGCCAAGTACTCTTTTCCCAGCATCCTTGCAACATAGGTAACCGTTTGGCAGAGGCAGAGAAGTACTGAGGGTCTTCTGGAAAAGCTTTTGAATGAAATTCTCATGAAAAGGAGTACATCTGGTAGGGTAGCACTTTCCTTCCTTGCTGCCTCCCTTTTGGGTGAGAATAAAGCTATTTTGTCTAGGCTTGTGCAGTTTATTGGGTGACCATGAAAGAAGGTTGATGGTGGTACTTTTGAGGAGCTGCATGAATGTCTGTAAACATCCATCTGCAGCTTTCTCATTATGTGAGAAGAAAAGGAATCACTATTTGTTTAACTATTGTGTTGTTTTCTCTTACTTGCAGGCAAATGCTTTCATAATGGATACATGTGGCTTTCTCTAGGCATGAAAGAAAGCATGCTTCTTCACGTGCTTATTGGTTAATATGCTTCCTATGACAGGAGCAATGTATTATGAAGGAGGGAAGAAGCAATGTTTACTAAAAGAATGAGTCTAATATGGTACCATTCTGACAACTGGGAAAAGGTAACAAAAATTGTTTTTGAGTGTAAAGAGAAGTTTCAATTACACACATACATGAAATCCTTCTCTAAAGTACAAGGGCAGCACTGTAGATTACAACATGAGCTATGATTTTTCTTTATCAAAAAAGAAACTTGGGGGGACTTCCTTGGTGGTCCACTGATGCAAACTCCCAGCACAAGGGGCCTGAATTCAACCCCTGATTGGGGAACTGGACCCCACACATCACAACAGAAGATGCCACATGCCACAGCTGAGACCCAAGGCAGTCAAATAAAACACAAATTTTTAAAAAATACATTTTCACTTCATTATAGAAAACAGGCAAAAGTATCAACAAGTGCTTTAAAAACTAAAAGTTTAATCCAGAGCAATGAGGGCAATGTTGATTTAATTTCTTTTCCTTGAAGGTTATTGACGTTTATGTTGTTGGCTCATTAATTTTATTCATAAATAATATCTCTTTCTACAACTAGACTAAAATATTTTGTACAATAAATGAACTCTTGCTTTCAGGAAAATTAAAAATCATTCTTATCAATTTCTACATCATGAACATGTATACAACATATCCTGAAAAAAAAGATGTTAATGTGAGTTTCAAGCATTTTGCTTGAGAAGAAAAATTTGAAAGGCTTCATCACATAAAAATATAATAATTCTGAAATGGAAATTGAAGGTGCAAAATTATGGAAGATGGGAGAAGTTACAATGCAGCTATAACTCTGAGTTTCTCTTTGCAACATGGTTTCCCAAATTCAACCATTCAGATAATGCTTTCATGAGTATGCCCTCCCTATATACCAACTATATTACTATTTACTTTAAATTTTCTCACAAATGTATTTCAAATAGCTTCACTTTTAACTGAAACTTTAAACAATAATATGTGTGCAGGCATAGGCTTTATGTACTAACTATAGCTAACATAGGTATCTACTCTGATCTTGTATACATCTACCATATTTTTTAAAGTGCTTCTTTAGAAAAAATTTTTAATCTGCTATATATAAATGTTCTTGCTCAATTTTTAAAATTTAGGGCAGCATCTGAATGTTTTTACATTAATTACTACCTGTAAAAAACTTAACTCTGAACTTTTAATTCATTAAATAATAGAAAGACAAACCAACCATGTTACTCCTAAAAAACTGTTGGGGCAGAAGAGAAAGAACAAAGTATTCTATGACCCAAGAAAAGTGACCTTCATAGGAGAATTTAAACACTGATTAAGCTGGAATTCTCTGAGAAAATATTTAGTAGAAGAGAAAAAAATTAGGAAAAGATGAAGCTACAGAATGAATCAGACCAATAGTTGGATTAAAGATGGGATGAGAGGAGGTAAAGGGCACAGTACAGGTAGAAGCAAAGAACAGGAGGGGAAGGAGGAGATAACTTGTATACACATTGCAAGGCTCTTAAAAGTTGGGTTAAACATCCTGCCCTTTAAGGCAATACTCACAGTTTAAAGGAAAAAAAAAAACATTACATTTTTTCCAATTTGGAAGCAGCATTCAGCTCAAATTTTCTGACAGGTGGTTAAAGATGGAAGCTTAGACCCAAGGCCTCATCGAGAGTTGTTCTAGTTGCCACAGGTCTCAAATATTTTGGTTTCAAGTCTCTTCACACTTTGATAATTTATTGAAGACTCCAGAGAACTTTTCATTATGCAATTTACATCTGTTGATGTGTATTGTAATAGAAAGTAAAACTGGATAGTTTTAAATATTTATGAATTTATGGAAAATAACAATATATTTTCCATGTGTTAAATCTAAATAACACTTTAAGAAAATAACCTGCAATGCAGGAGACTCAGGTTGGGAAGATCCCCTGGAAAAGAGAATGGCTGCCCATTCCAGTATTCTTGCCTTACAAGCAGAGCCTGTAAGGCTACATGGAGTCACAAAGAGTCAGACACAACTGAGCCACTTACACTTTCACTTTTCAAAAATAAAAATCAGTGAAATCAATGGCAACAGGATATAGTATTGAAAATCTCCTTAAAAAATTAACAGGAGACAGCTGTATTCTCATATCTGTCTCTGCAGTCAGTCTGCTGTGATATGCTGTTTTGGTTGAAGCACGTGAAGAAAGTCTGGCCTCCCACAGATACACAGTTGAAAAGGGAGGAATATTTTAATAGCTTTTTGAGAGAGATATGGATTATCTTTGATAACATACCAAAGTTCAGCCAGAATATTTTCTTAAAAGTTAGTTACGATGTAAAATTGGAAATCTCATCAACGCGACTGGGAAACAGCAAGCTTTTATGCTGTGTTTAGAACACTGCCCCATGGTGTATGTTGAAACACAACAGGATACAGTTTTTTAAAAAGCCATAGAAAGGTGGTGGTTTCTGTCGTTTAGTCCGACTCTTTTGCAATCAGACCTGCATCTCCTGCATTGTAGGCAGATTCTTCACCACTGAGCCACTTTGGCAAATCCCTAGGGGAGGGATAGATTAGGAGTTGAGGATTAATATATGCACACTACTATATAAAAAATAGATAAACAATAAGGACCTACTGTACAGCAGAGGGAACTCGACTTAATATTCTGTTATAACCTATATGGGAAAAGAATCTGGAAAGGAATAGATACACTGTATATACATAACTGAACCACTCTGCTGTACTCCTGAAACTAACACATTGTAAATCAACTGTGTGTGTGTGGTGCACGCACACTTGGTTGTGTCCTCCTCTTTGTGACTCCACAAACTGCAGTCCACCAGGCACCTCTGTCCATACAATTTTCCAGGCAAAAATACTGAAGTGGGTTGCCATTTCCTACTCCAGGGACCTTTCTGACCCAGGGTCATCTCCTGCATTGCATGCAGATTCTTAATCACTGCACCACCTGAGAAGCCTAAAATCTATACCCTAATAAAAAAAATTAATTAAAAAAATAAAACTAAAAAGCACAAAGTAGGGAATGAAGATGACTGTGATGTTTCCTCCTCTACCACTATTGAGCTATAGGACTGTGGACATCTTACCTAACTTGTCTTGACATGGGGATCCTTATGTACACTCTAGGTTTTGGAGATTGTATTAGATAATTCATTAAAACAAACTAAAGTTTGAAAATAAAGCTACAATATGACTTTTTCACCTTTTTAAAAATCATGCAGAGCAATGTCTAACAAGCTTACCCAGACATCATCACATTCTCATAGGTTTGTTTGACCTATTTGTTTCTATTGAATAGAGTTCAGAATCTGTGAAGCTAGAGTTTAACTTACAGAATATGGATAACTTTGCAAATGATTTCTGTCTAGTAGAAAGAGATCATCTCCAAAGTTGCAGAATTATTGACACTGACCAATTTTGAACAGAACTTAGAAAACTCATTTCAGCATCCCTTTGCTGGCTGAATATATAAATCGCTTCTCCTCTAATACACTTTGAATTAGTTTTCCTTCCTTCTGGCCCTTTTAATAAATAGTTAAATAAATCTTTGGTACATGCTCATTATGTATTTACATGTGAGTCATGTTTTCAATTTTTTGAAAAATATACTTTGACAATAGATAAAGACTTACCACAGAACTTGGCAGTTAAGTGCTACCAAGTAAGTGTTAGTCCTGTTCCCTCTTTCTCCAGGACTGCATTTCTAATTTATAAGGAGGAAAGGTTGGACTAATGTTTATTAGGGTTCTATTTGCTTTGCTGGATGACTTGGCTGCTAGTGTGCAGGGACCTACTGGAGACAGGTAACCTTGGGTGAGGGAACACACGCTTACTGACTCACATAACCTGTAAGAAGGGGCTTGTGATAGGTTAGACACCACAGTCTCCCTGAGTATTGGTCACTGCCCCGAGGGCTCACAGCAGACAAAACTGCGAGACCCACAGCAATTGAGTTGGGTGCTGCCAAGCACAAGAGCGGTGAATCTGTAGGCAAGAAACGCTTTGAGGGTATGTCAGGACATGCATGTGTTGACATACTTCCATTCAGAAATAGAGAAGTCATTCCTACGCAATGCTCTTCTTTCAAAGAACAAGCAGCTTTGAAGTTGGGTATAGAAACCCAGAAAAGAGCAGATAATGTTGGGTCAGTCTCATGGGCCTCAGATAAACGGGAAATGACACACTGGACACCCAGCATGGGGAGCCGAGAATCCTGAAGCAGAAACTGAAGGAGGGGCAGTGTCGGACAAGGCTGCTGGAAACAGCACGGTAAATTCTGCTGGGAGGGCACCAAAGACAGGAGTGGGGAGAAAGCTACTCCTGGGGGCGAGGACATGCTATGTGGGTGTCGGGGGCAGATGGCAGGTTCAACCTCTGGGTCAGAAAGGTCCCTGGAGTAGGAAACGGCAACCCACTTCATATTTTTGCCTGAAAATTATATGGACAAAGTGCATCACTACCTGTCAAATTCAGAGGAGCCTGATGGGATGTAGTTTGTGGAGTCACAAATAGTAGGACACAACCAAGTGTGCATGCGGACACACACACACACAAACACACACACATTTGATTTACAATGTGTTAGTTTCAGGAGTGGTTCAGTTATGTATATACAGTGTATCTATTCTAGATTCTTTTCCCATATAGGTTATAACAGAATATTAAGCCGAGTTCCCTCTGCTGTACAGTAGGTCCTTGTTTTTTATCTATTTTATATTTAGTAATGTGTATATATTGGAGAAGGCAACGGCACCCCACTCCAGTGCTCTTGCCTGGAAACTCCCATGGATGGAGGAGCCTGGTAGGCTGCAGTCCATGGGGTCGCTGAGTCAGACACGACTGAGCGACTTCACTTTCACTTTTCACTTTCATGCATTGGAGAAGGAAATGGCAACCCACTCCAGTGTTCTTGCCTGGAGAATCCCAGGGATGGCGGAGCCTAGTGGGCTGCCGTCTGTGGGGTCACACAGAGTCGGACACAACTGAAGTGACTTAGCAGCAGCAGCAGCAGTGTATATATATTAATCCTCAACTCCTAATCTATCCCTCCCCCAGGGACTTACCAAAGTGGCTCAGTGGTGAAGAATCTGCCTACAGTGCAGGAGATGCAGGTCTGATTCCAAGAGAGTCGGACACAACTTAGCGACTAAACAACAGAAACCACCACCTTTCTATGGCTTTTTAAAAACCTGTATGCTGTTGTGTTTTAACATATGCCCATAGGGCCAATGTTCTAAACACAGCATAAAAGCTTGCTGTTCCCCAGTCGCGTTGATGAGGTTTCCAATTTTATATCGCAACTAACTTTTAAGAAAATATTCTGGCTGAACTTTGGTATATTATCAAAGATAATCCACATCTCTCTCAAAAAGCTATTAAAATATTCCTCCCTTTTCAACCATGTATCTGTGGGAGGCCAGACTTTCTTCATGTGCTTCAACCAAAACAGCATATCACAGCAGACTGACTGCAGAGACAGATATGAGAATCCGGCTGTCTCCTGTTAATTTTTTAAGGAGCTTTCAGTACTGTATCCTGTTGCCATTGATTTCACTGATTTGTTTTTGAAAAGTGAAAGTGTAAGTGGCTCAGTTGTGTCTGACTCTTTGTGACTCCATGGACTATAGCCTTACAGGCTCTGTTGTCTATGGAATTCTCCAGGCAAGAATACTGGAGTGGATAGCCATTCTCTTTTCCAGGGGATCTTCCCAACCTGCATCTTCTGCAATGCAAGCAAATTCTTTACCACCTGAGCCACCAGGGGAAAATACAGTTATTTTCTTAAAGTGTTATTTAGATTTAACACATGGAAAATATATTGTTATTTTCCATAAATTCATAAATATTTAAAACTATCCAGTTTTACTTTCTATTACAATACACATCAACAGATATAAATTGCATAATGAAAAGCAAGCAGACCACAGGAGGACAGAGATGTTACAGAGGCCAGGCGTTCCAAGTCTTTGCATCTCAGGGATCATCTTCTGGAAGGAAACTCTTTTATTTTAGAAATGAATAAGAGACCAGAGTAGGCTTTTACCTCCTCTACGACACTGAAATTTCTTCTTTCTTTTAGGTCCCCAGATTGATTGAGCTTTGTCATTTTGTTTTTGTTCTTAAGAAAACCTTCAATATCAAATTCTGCTCATTCATACCCTAATTATATAAATTGCATAATGAAAAGCAAGCAGACCACAGGAGGACAGAGATGTTACAGAGGCCAGGCGTTCCAAGTCTTTGCATCTCAGGGATCATCTTCTGGAAGGAAACTCTTTTATTTTAGAAATGAATAAGAGACCAGAGTAGGCTTTTACCTCCTCTACGACACTGAAATTTCTTCTTTCTTTTAGGTCCCCAGATTGATTGAGCTTTGTCATTTTGTTTTTGTTCTTAAGAAAACCTTCAATATCAAATTCTGCTCATTCATACCCTAATTATTGCTCACCTCTCTTGTCTCTCCCAATCCTCCACCAATATTATGCTGACATCTGCTCTGCTAAGAAGTCTAGATATTTGGTGTGGGTGGAAAAGACGAGAAACATCATTCTGGAACTTGTTGAAAAACTGAAAAAGGACAGGATGTCCAAAGGCAGGAGACAGACAAAGGTGAGAGGGAAGAAAGCATCTCCTTTTCTTGGCAATTTTTGCACAATGCAGACTAGTGGGGCATCCTTACAGTTTAACATCAACACCGACCAAATTTCTGGAGCTCAGATTCATACATCTCTCTATCCATTCACTTATTCATTCATTCACATTCAACCAGTTATTTATAGTGCATCTAAACACTTGGGGGGGGGGCGGAGGGCATGAGACTTTGTTTCTGGGCGCGAAGCTCCCCTGCGCCCGCGTGTGTCACCGCCAGTCTCCAGGGACCGAGGTGGAGCTCACAACAGGTGGGGAGGGGGACTAGCCTAGGGCCAAAAAGGAGAAGGAATCAAAGTTTCCGAGCGCAGCAGCGTCTGGGAAGGAGGGGGGCAGAAGGCGGGGGCGAGGGGAGGCGGAGGCAGTGAATGACCGCGACCCTGCGGCAACTGGCAAACCCCTCGGCTCCCGACGCAGCCACCTCGGTCCCCACCCGAGGCGCACGGCCGCCCGGCTCGCGGGCTGGCTCTGCTGAATCCTCTCTGCGGGGCACGAATGGAGCGCCGGGAGCTCGGGAAGAAGGCGGCGCGCAGACGAGGAACAGAGAGCCATCGGCTGCCGGGACAGCGCCAAAGGGACACGGCGACTCGCGCACGTCTCAGGACATATTGAGGCTTGGGAAATCCCCTCCACCCCCGTTCTTAGGAGGGGAGTACACCCAGAAAGTGCATGTGATGGCGTGGAGAGGAATCCGCGCGCGGCGACGACCCGCAGCGCACCCTGCTCCCACTCTCATTTGCGGAGCTGGCCACGGCAGTCGCGGATCCCTGGCAGGGAGGCTGAGTTCGCTGGGCCGAGCGCGTGAGGGGTACGTGTCTAGCTGAGAGTGTGCGGGTATGTGTTTGAGTTTTCTGGGCTCCGGGGTGCGACAGAGGAGTGTCCCCGCCATCGAGGTCGGGACACAGCATGCGTAGCACCAGAGACGTCCCCAGCCGCGGGGCCTAGGGCGCGGACATCCCCAGTCATTCTGCTGAGGCCCACGGAGCAGCCCCAGGGCACAGAGGGGACAAGCACTAGCAGTTGAGTGAAGGGGAAAAGTTTGCTCCAAGTCCAAACTTTGGGCTTGAGAAGCACCCAGCAGCGCGCCCCCCTCCTGCCGTGGACCTGACCCCGGGCCCTGCGCCCTCCAGGCAGCTACTCGGAAGGCACCCCAACAACGGACACTGAAAGTTACGCCAGGCCGCCTGGGCTTATCGATTTCTCTCCCCACGGCGGGTGCAGAACAACGCGTGAAGGGGCCGAGGAGAAGGCGAGATTGCCTCCTCGCCGCGCCTTCGCCGCCCCACCCCCCATTTGACTTATGGAAATGCACCCAAGAGAGCAGTGCCCCTGGAAACCCCTCCACCCCAAGGCGACTCGCAGCCCCCACCCAGCCGAGCCTGGCCCTGACCCTGGGAAGAGAGGCTGCCTCTGGGGAGGGCTGGGGGAGGTGCACGTGGAGCCGTGGAGCCGGGAGATGGAAAGTAGATTTTTTTTTTCTTTTCTTTCTTTTCTTTTCTTTTTTTTTTTTGGTTGTTGTTTTTGTTGTTTAAAGTGGTCGGAAACAAGGCAGGAGGCGGCTTGGGAAAAAGTGGAGCAGAAATGGAAAAATACAAACTCACCCGCTGCAAATGGTCTCTCGGTGCAAACTAAGGTGTTTTCGGGCCTTTCCCCGAGCGCGCCCACTCCCGCCCGCGCGCGCACCCCCGCAAACACACTCACTTGGTCACACACGCGCGCGCACGCGCGCGCACATATACACACACAGACACACACACACACACATACACACACTCACTCCCGGGCGAGGGCCGGGCCGCTCGAGTACAGCATGAAACCGCCACACAATAAATAACAATAGATTCCTCCGCTCCGGACTAGCTTCCCGGAGCCCAGCTAGCGCCAGTGGTGGCGGCGGCCGCAGAGGCGCGGACGGCGTCGGGCTGGGGCTTCCCCCAGCCTGCTCTCACCCCTGACATCCAACCTGGGCCCCTTCTCCACCTCACGCGCCCACAAACCACCCCCGGGCTTGAGCCTGCTCACCCTCCTTCCCCAAGCCACTTAGGTGCCGGTGCCCGCCCCCACCCCCGGAACAAATAAATAAATAAGGCGCGCGAGGCCAACACGTCGCGGAGGGAGATGTTGTTATTTTTTGCTGTTGTGCGTCCCTGACGTCACATCCACCTGCTGGGTAAACAACAAGGCTTGCAGAAAAAAAAAAAAAAAAAAAAATCGCAGTTGCCAAAGCAGGGCTGGGGGAGGTGGGAATTGGGGGCAAGGGGAACAGAGAAGTGGGAGTGAGGGGCGTCCAGGCTGTATTGGGGAGAGGGAGGCAGAGCCTGCAGACCCTAGAGAGGAGGGCCACGCCAGAGCAGTCCCTGGCAAAAGAGGAATCAGGCAAGAAAGACTTGGAAAACAAGGGGCATGGGGGAGGAGGATTCCTCAGAAGAGGGGGAAAGGGGGGCCCATTCAGACACTGGAGAAAAAAAGAGAGAGGCAGAGTGTTAGCAACTAGGGACGAAGATCGTAAAGCGATGGCTATTTGCTTGGTTTCTGAGCTAAAAATACAGAAGGAAGAAGAGAGGATAGACAGGGATGTGAGTTTCCTCCAGTTAAAAGTGAAAGTGTTTTGCCATCAGTGACAGTTGAAGGAGGGGGAGGGGTGGTGTTTTCAACCCCCTTTCTCCTTCTCTCCCGTCCTCCCTCGGTCTCTCCTCTTTCTTTCTGTACTTTGTCCAATGAAAGAAGGCGAGTTCGGAAGGTGAAAGTTCAGCAGGAGGACAAACCCCTTTTGCAAGAAAGAGAAACCAGCCAGCGAGGGGTTTTTCCCCCTGTATTTCTGAAGCAGGAGAGTGTAAAGTGGGACGCTTCCCCGTCCTTCCTTCTCAGAGTCACTGCAGGAATGTGTAGTAGTTAGATCCACTTCAGGGGAAAGTGGCTGCGTTGGGAGCTCTGTTCTTGCCACGGTTTCTCTTAGGAAAACGCCCAGGGGGCTAGAATGTCAATCAGTTGTTTAACACAAATTACCTTCTCTCCCAGAGATCAATCACATGTAAAAAGCTTTGTCCAATTCTTTGAAAAGGTGAGACTTTTTTCCTTTTTGTTGCTTTGAAGTTTGGTGGAATTTAGAAATTTGAAGGAGTAAATTAGGAGCCTGGATTAAATATTTTGAAATATACATGTACAAAACAAAAGACACAAGCATTTCTTTCACTATCATCAATACAAATAGAGAAGGAAGATGACTTTCTGTTTCCACACTGTGACTTGGAAAGATACATGGCTCTATGGTTTGTTATTGTTTTTAACAGAAATAATTTTTTCAGACTCTTAACCCCAGATGCTGCTAACATACCAGAATTTCCAGCTACGGGCTGGGTGGTATAGCAGCGTAACTCTTTACGAGAATATATTGACAGCCAGTCCTGTGGCTTCCTACAAAGTACTTGGGAGGCAAGGAGACAATGGGGGAAGGGGGAAAACCTGGTGGGGAGCATAAGTACTCTCTCTCTGGTCTTTAGCCTGGCTGGCACAGTTGTAGATAACCAATATTCTGAAAAAGAGTTATTATCAATTTTTTGGATACTGTCTGTATACAAATATTTTAAGACATTCATTTACTGAAGAATTCTAAATCTCAATTTCAACAATAGCATAAGACTACCATTTTAAAATTGTATCTGTTTTGCAAGTAAAAAAAAAAAAAGCATTTACTCATGCTACAGAATAAAGCCAGAGACACGGAGACCACGCTAAGGTAATTACAACACAGCAGAATTCTTGTTGAAGGCATGCTGTGTAAGATTCTAGGCTATCCAGGCAAAACCATCCATCAGATCTTTAGACTAGAATAGAGATAAAGAAAATGTGTTTTAGTTCCTGCAGCACTTTCTAGCTTCCTAGAGGCTAGAGTTGTGTTCTTTGATTCAAGACATTAAGATATGACACACCTATGTTCTAGACCATATAGTAGGCACTGAGGGATGCAAAAATAAAATTTCTGCCCTTGAGGAGCTCACAGTCTACATCTGTCAGTAATAACATCTAATATTTATTGAATCCTTACCATGTACTGGACAATTATATAAAAGCTTTGTCTTCTCAGTTAACACTATGAACAACCCTTTACCACTCATTACCATCACTGGAAATTCCATATGCTGAATTTACATGGAAGTAAATGGAGATCTACAAAGTAGCCAGTCTATGGAGGGTTGTTGGCTGGGGGTGTGCTGATGTTTTTCTTTTCTACAGTGTTTATGCCCGATATAACATGTTATGGTATATGTTGGGATGCAAAATTATAACTCAGGGGAATAGCAATTTATTTCAATGTGACAAATTTACTCATCATCTCTGAAGAAAAATTCATGCTCTGATCTTGTTTTCAGATCAAATAGTGAGTTGTTGTTTGTTGTTTTTTTTTAATTATTAGCATTGCCATACTAAAGGAGATCTTTAGGTTGCCACTGATCTTATTCTGCATTTTAACTTTCTTATACTCACTTGAAAGTGGGGACCAAAATCAGATTGGCAACAAGTTTTGCAGACAAAAGGAAATCCTGGCTGTAAATCCCATGATATATTGTACCCAATTTTGTAATAATACTGTCTAATGTGCTGCCGTATTAAAGACTTCCATGCCCATTTGGCTTACATTAGAGGGAAACTCAACTGCAGTTTAACATATAGTTCATTTTCAACACTGTCACGTTCATTCATAAGGAGCACATTTTAATTTCTTTATCAGTAATCAACTAGAAATTTCTTTTTGTTAAATTAAAGCAAGAAGGGTTTTTAAATAAAGGGCATGGGGGTAGGACGCCACCTTTTGGTGGTAAAACAAATAGAAATTTCTTTTTAAAACAGATGTTCCTGACATAATTTCATTTTTAATTATACTAAGGCAAAGGTGCTTGTTCCCATTTTGTTATAGTTTAAGTAATAGGAAATAAAATTGTAAATTCCAGATCAGCAAACTATAGTTAATTGTGGCCAAAATTTCCCCAACGGTCTCAGAACATTTGAGTGCCTTGTCACATACTGTTAATTATATGTAACACCAACTTTGTTCTGCAAATACTGTGTCAATGAATATATGCACATTTTTAGGGAACAGAAACTTGTGTGGACATCAACCAGTTAATGAGATACTTGAATCTCTTTTAAATTTAGAAAATAACTAATACTGTACTCACTGAATTGCCAACCAACTTTTAATTTTCTATTACGAAATTAAATGGGAAGTCATATTTGCTAGTCTCCATAAATTAAAAACAATCACAGTAAAAACAAAGTTGCTGATTTTTCTTTGTTAAAAAGAAAGAGAGGTCAAAAAACTAAAATTAAAAAAATTTTTAAACAGAAAAGTGACAAGTCCCGGAAAAATGTTAATGAATGTCAACAGAGAATAGTTTTCTTTTTGTTGCTGTTGATGTTGTTTGAAAAACCAGAAAGAAATGAAAGTGACTACCAAGAATATGTGATTCAATGTTATCTAATGCCATCCCAGTGATAAGACTCCTACACTGAGAAATAGGCATAACCAAGTATGTATATCAAATTACAGATTAGGAAGCTGAAACCTAGGGAGGTTAAATTGCCCTCCAAGGCCAAATAATTGGTGAGTGGCTAAACAAGGATTAGAATCCAGGTGTCCTGGCTCCTTTTGTATTCCCATCTCATACTCTTCACTTTACCAAAGAGATGCGCCACCCCTCCTCAGAAATCATTTAACTTCTCACAAATAGCCAACCCATATAGCCATTAATAAATAGGACAGAAACTGAGACCAGAGAGTCAAAACCAAGACCCTCTGCTTACCTTCTCCCTCTCCCCTACCCCAGGTGTGGCAAACATCCAGGTACCAGTAAACACAGTGAAGGAAGGAGGGAAGGAGAGAAAGGGAGGAGAAGAGGGACATGGGGAAAAAGGAAAGGTTAGTAAAAGTATTCAGAATACTCTAAATAAAGGCTTCTACTCCTGTGTTCCCTTCCAAGAAGAGAAAAATGACTAATGAAAATCACATGTTTTACAGTAAGTGGCAAAAGAAGTGTGCTCTCTGTGTTGTGATGTGGCTCTATGTCCATACCAAAAACCAACAGAGGATCTTCGTTTTTAAAGTATGGAAAGTATTTGGAACCAAAACAAAGTTTAAAAATAAAGTACGGTTGGCACTCGGTACCCACTGGTTCTGTATCCACCTATTCAACGCACGGTTTCGTGGATGCTGCCGGTTGAATCTGTGAATGCAGAAACAGCCTCTGTGGAGGATATACTGTAAGGGACTCGAGCCTCCACCTACCTGGGTATCTGAGCAAGGTCCTGGAACCAGTCTCCTCAGATACTGAGGGACCCCTTTATACAACACTACCAGGCATTCTGAAACAAACCACATTTGATAACTGAATGGCTTGAAAAGCTAGTCAAGCAATGGTAAAAGATCCCAACTTTCAAAGAGGCTTCCCCAATGCCAAAACTTGTTAAGAGGTTCAGCATTCAAACTAGAGACAATAGTGCATTTTCTGAGGTTTTAATCACAGAGAGGGGCTTTAGTTACAGAGATTGCATTTCCTGTTTTCTTTTAAGGGTATAGTTCAATAAATGTAAATAAACATGGCCTGTAAATATTTGTGGTTTTTTTTTTTTTAAAAACTGGTGCTTGTGAAAGAAGTTGTTGATATGCACAATGAAGTACTTGGCCAAGTACCTCCACTCCAAAAAGCTGTTCTGATCCCTTAAGCCGTGAACATTCAGAGTGCAACATGTTGATAAATGGAAATTCTTAAAGGGAGTATGAGCAGCTTTATCCCACCTGCCACAGGTACAAGAACATTCTACAGCCTCGCTATGCAAAATGAGATGTGCTGGCTGCAGCATGGGCACTGCACCTGACAATGTGCTGCAAAGGCAGAACTAGGGACTTCCCTGGTGGTCCAGCGGCGAAGACTCCATACTCCCAATGCAGGGGGCCCAGGTTCAATCCCTGGTCAGGGAACTATAGCCCACATGTCACAACTGAAGATCCCCATGCTGCAACTAAGACCTGGTACAGCCAAATGAGTACATAAATGTTTTCTGTTTTTAAGAAGGCAGAATCACAGCCCAGTCCCTATACCAACTGAACCAACACCTGCGTGTTAACAAAGCTGGCCAGGTACATCTCACACTAAAGTTTGAGAAACACAAATCTGCACTGCACATGGCCTCTTACAAAACAGGCACCATCTCAGCAACTTTAACACCTTCAGCTACTTGACAGATAGTTCTGTAAGCTGTCCGCCATACCTGGTTCTCCAACTAGCATCTTTTGTAAACTTTGTTGGGTTCTTGTGTTTCAACCACTTGCAAAGTTAAGCCAGTAAATCACCTATGTAAACCATGATTAATTCCTCT
Source organism: Madoqua kirkii (assembly GCA_006408675.1). Lineage (NCBI taxonomy): Eukaryota > Metazoa > Chordata > Mammalia > Artiodactyla > Bovidae > Madoqua > Madoqua kirkii. The sequence continues at coordinate 8,735 of SJYC01055877.1, read as the reverse complement.
GACATTAATAGCAGGATGACTTCTCTCTTCTGTTACCCCAAAGAGACTGCTAATTGCCCTCCAATTGTTTACCTTTGTATTGTTTTATGAGTGCTCAGAGAAAGATGGAAGATATTCCCTACCAGGCCAGAAACAAATGCCAGACAGGTTTTGGGAAGGCTGAACACATGCTATGACTACACCTTGTTAGTAGAAGGGCTTTCCTTTCTTGGTTTTGTTTTCTTTTTTATGGAAAGGATGACGCCTCCATAATTACAGGTGTTGCAGTTCAAAACCCAGAATATTTTCCAAAGCAGTGAGGGGGCCACACCTCCAGTGGCCCATGAGCCATTCTAGTTGGATTCTCTTTCCACTTCTCTACAATTTTTAAAGATGCGTGCAAGCACCACTAGATTTACATTAGTATAATGAGAGGAGGGGGGACCCCATGCAAGTATGTTTACTTCTGAATAAACATGAAGGAATCATAGGCAAATCTCACAGCTGACAGTTAATTTGTATCTGTGAAGTTCTCAGACTGTAGTCACCTCTGATTCCTAACAACAGGTTACTTTTGTAAACCTCCTCCCACCAAAAAAAATAAATAAATTAAAACTGTTGTTTTTATACTATCCTAAGGCAGTACAATTATGTCTCTGAGTAATTGTGTACCTGAATTCAAAATAAGATTTCACACATAAAGCAAAATTCTGATTATAATCTCTGAGAAGTGTCTTGGCTTATATTTAGAATCCACAAGTGCCAGCTCAGGGTTACAAAAGGCATTGTTCTTTAAGACTAGAGACAAACTCTATTTGTATGAGAAGGGAAATGGGGTAGGTCTACACCTTCAGGAACCAGGGAGGCTGTGTGCTCAGTCCTGTCCCACTCTGCGGCCCCATCGACTGCAGCCTGCCAGGCTCCTCTGTCCAAGGGGATTCTCCAAGTGGGTTGCCATGCCCTCTTCCAGGGGATCTTCCCAACCCAGGGACTGAATCCAGGTCTCCCGCATTGCAGGTGGATTCTTTACTGTCGAAGCCACCAGGGAAGCCGGTGAATACTGGAATGGGTAGCCTATCCCTTCTCCAGGGGATTTTCCCAACCCGGGAATCAAACCAGGGTCTTGAGCTGCAAATTACAGAATTTTTTAGAAGTATTAAACATGGGGATATGCTGGCCTTTCTGTTACATTAAACTTGAGATTTTTTTTTTTAGTAGTATCTATAAAATAGTTACCAACTGAAGTTTCCTTTCTCCCCTCAGTATATTCATGAGCCACTGTTGACATTAAAAAGCCTTACAAAGATAAAAATCTGGTATCCTCAAGTTTAACATGAATCCTATGGTAATGAATTAGAATTGAAGGTAATTCACATGGACAGCTAAATATATATATACATATACATATATGTATATATATATATATATGTACTGTTGGAATGGGTAGCCTATCCCTTCTCCAGGGGATTTTCCCAACCCGGGAATCAAACCAGGGTCTTGAGCTGCAAATTACAGAATTTTTTAGAAGTATTAAACATGGGGATATGCTGGCCTTTCTGTTACATTAAACTTGAGATTTTTTTTTTAGTAGTATCTATAAAATAGTTATCAACTGAAGTTTCCTTTCTCCCCTCAGTATATTCATGAGCCACTGTTGACATTAAAAAGCCTTACAAAGATAAAAATCTGGTATCCTCAAGTTTAACATGAATCCTATGGTAATGAATTAGAATTGAAGGTAATTCACATGGACAGCTAAATATATATATACATATATATATGTATATATATATATATGTACTGTTGCTGCTACTGCTAAGTCACTTCAGTCGTGTCCAACTCTGTGCGACCCCATAGACGGCAGCCTTCCAGGCTGAACTCTGGAGTGGGTTGCCATTCCCTTCTCCAATGCATGAAAGTGAAAAATCAAAGTGAAGTCGCTCAGTTATGTCCAACCCTCAGCGACCCCATGGACCGCAGCCTTCCAGGCTCCTCTGTCCATGGGATTTTCCAGGCAAGAGTACTGGAGTGGGGTGCCATTGCCTTCTCTGTAAATATGTACATATAGTAATATAAAACATATATTTACAGATAAATAAATACAGAAATATATCTATATATGTGAAGGCCTGAAGTGCAAGTGTTAGTCACTCAGTTGTGTCTGACTCTTGGCGACCCCATGGACTGTAGCCCACCAGGCTTTGCTATCCTTGGATTTCTCCAGGCAAGAATACTGGAGTAGATAGCCATTCTCTTCTACAAGGGATCCTCCTGACCCAGGGATCAAATGCAGGTATCCTGCACTGCAGGCTGATTATTTACCATCTGAGCCAGGTGGCCCAGTTACTACGCATACGTTTATTTCCTGCTGCTGCTGCTGCTAAGTCGCATCAGTCGTGTCCAACTCTGTGTGACCCCATAGATGGCAGCCCACCAGGCTCCCCCATCCCTGGGATTCTCCAGGCAAGAACACTGGAGTGGGTTGTCATGTCCTTCTCCGATCCATGATAGTGAAGAGTGAAAGTGAAGTCACTCGGTCGTGTCTGACTCTTAGCGACCCTACGGACTGCAGCCTGTAGGCTCCTCCACCCATGGGATTTTCCAGGCAAGAGTACTGGAGTGGGTCGCCATTGCCTTCTCCGATTTATTTCCTAGCTGTATCCATTGACAAAAGGCAAGAAGTAGTGACATCCCAAAAGCAACAAGCACACCCAGTACTCAGATCTTGGTTTTTAAATACCTTTCTTCAATAAAACCTCTTTCTTGATAGCTCAGTTGGTAAAGAATCTGCCTGCAATGTAGGAAACCCCGGTTCGATTCCTGGATCGGAAAGATCTGCTGGAGAGGGGATAGGCTACCCACTCTAGTATTCTTGGGCTTCCCTTGTGTTCAGCTGGTAAAGAATCCACCAGCAATGCAGAAGACCTGGGTTCAGTCGCTGGGTTGGGAAGATCCCGTGGAGAAGCGAAAGGCTACTCACTCCAGTATTTTGGCCTGAAGAATTCTAGGGACTGTATTGTCCATGGGGCCACAGAGTTGGACATGACTGAATGACTTTCACTTTCACTCCAATAAAACCAATCAGAACTCCCTGAAGTACTAGTCAATTCCAGTGATGGAGTAGAGAAAATACAAGATAAGCCTGGAACACCAGGTAGTACCAGAAATTGCTATAAGATGCACTCAAAAAAAAAAAAAAAAAAAAAAATGATGGCATGGAGTGGAGAGACACTGAAAAGCCACAGGAGCCAATCTTGAAGAGCTCCCCAATACCCAAAATTGAGACAGTGTGAGCAAGAAAAGAAATAACAATAGATTATAACCCGAAGAATGAAATAAGTATACACGAATCCATACTGACAGATGTGGGTGCATGCTAAGTCACTTCAGTCGTGTCCAACTCTTTGCAGCCCTGTGGACTGTCACCCACCAGATTCCTCTGTCCGTGGGATTCTTCAGGCAAGAATACTGAAGTGAGTTGCCGTGCCGTCCTCCAGGGGGTCTTCCCAACCTAGAGATCAAATCCAGGTCTCTTATGTCTCCTGCCTTGGCAGGCAGCTTCTTCACCATAGTGCCACCTGGGAAGCCCAAACTGACAGACATATACACAAAATTACACACATATATGGAGAAGGCAATGGCACCCCACTCTAGTACTCTTGTCTGAAAAATCTCACGGACAGAGGAGCCTAGAAGGCTGCAGTCCATGTGGTCGCTAAGAATCGGACACGACTGAGCGATTTCACTTTGACTTTTCACTTTCATGCACTGGAGAAGGAAATGGCAACCCACTCCTGTATTCTTGCCTAGAGAATCCCAGGGATGGGGGAGCCTGGTGGGCTGCTGTCTATGGGGTCGTACAGAGTTGGACACGACTGAAGCGACTTAGCAACACACATATATGCATGTAGATGTAAATATGTGTGTATAATATCTACACACATAAATAAATGGGAAAGTGATAACTCTTCCTTACAGAAGATTGGTTGGGCCCAGCAATTTATGTCTTACGTTTTAAGAGGTGATGCTAATACCATGACCTAGAGAACTCTACCACACAAACTACTGAAGTTGGTTGAGTATAATTAGGGAAGCGTGGGGACTGTGGTAATTTGAGCACACACAACTTCCCTGGTGGCTCAGACAGTAAAGCATCTGTCTATGATGTGGGAGACCTGGGTTCAATCCCTGAGTTGGGAAGATCCCCTGGAGAAGGAAATGGCAATCCACTCCAGGACTATTGCCTGGAATATCTCATGGACAGAGGAGCCTGATAGGCTACAGTCCATGGGGTCACAAAGAGTCGGACACAACTGAGCGACTTCGCTTTATCTCAACTGAAAGGGACAGAGGCTGACTGCTGTCTCCTTAAAAGCAAGCTCAGGGCAGAAAGCGCTTCTGCATTTTTGAGAGACAAAGAAATCTAGATCTTTCCCCACATAGTCCTCGGTTTTAAAATCTTAGGTAGACCAATCAAAGTATAGCTTCAGGGATCATCAAGGCCACAGGCCGCTCCTATATGACTCCCATTGTTGGGAAAATGGAGCCACCGTGTCAGTCTAGAATGACAGGGCTTGTTCCATAAGTAAGCAAAGTGAAACAGAGAAGAAGAGGAACTTGCAGAGTACTTTTCCTTACTCTTAAATTTCTTCCCAATTATTAACTAGTCACTTCAAACATTTTGGTTAGGAAAGTTGGTTTGCAATCTGAATAATTCCTCCATGTGTCAGCAGAAGTCACATTTTCAAAATATCAAACCACCAAACGTATATTATTTGGAAGGTACTCTATTTAGGATTCTTTGTTACTCTCCAGAAAAGTGAGTTCAAAATTTTTACTAGAATATTTTGTCAAAGAGTTTAGTGCCAGGGCAACCTTCTGTATTACTATTATTATTCTCCTCCATCTTATCCCTCTCCCTCTGCTGTCATGAAGAAAGCCGTGGCAGAAAGTCCAATTGATCTTTGTCTTGTCTCTTGGTGCATCTACCCTCTTCTACTCTTTCTGTTCCCACCAGCCCGGAGCCACATATATTAGAGCCTCTTCCCTCATGGAAGATGCCACCTCCCTCATCAAGACATGCAATACATAAAAACAAGGTGGTGAGATAAATACCTTAAAAGCAGCTTGAAAAGCAGAGGACTGAGCAGGGAGCATTTGGACGGACAATGGAAAAAAAGAATGGGTTGCCCATGTATCTCACTAAGTAGGTAAGACTTCTTTCTGTGGAGCTGGGAGGGTGGATGTGCCTTACAGGTGAAAATTCAGCAGTGGCAAAGGTGTGGAATCTGCAACATTCACACCAGTGGTTCTCAAACTGCTGAGCATGGAAATCATCTGCAGATGTTAAAAATATGGAGGCCAACTCCCAATGGAGGCATTGCGATTTAATTGATCTGGAGTATGATCTGGGTGTGAAGAGTTTTAAAAGCTTCCCAGTGAGTCTAATATGCAACAGTATTTGGGAATTCCTGACCTGGGCTTCCCTGACAGCTCATGCGGTAAAGAATCCACCTGCAATCCAGGTGTGGGTTCAATCCTTGGGTCGGGAAGATCTATTGGAGAAGGAAATGGCAACCCACTCCAGTATTCTTGCCTGGGAAATCTCATGGACATAGGGTAACAAAGAGTCAAACACAACTGAGCAATCACACACATAACCTGGGAGTGAGTCTCAGAGGACAGGAGTCACAACCAGCCCTGCTGGCCTAAGAGAGGCGAGGACCACATCACCCAGCACACTCTGAACCTTCACTGTGGCCAGTATCCTACATACAGGAAATCAATTGATTAAACCAACTCCCCCCAAAAGGGCTACAACACTATGGTCTTCAGACCTTGTGCATCAGAATCGGTGTGGTTGATACAAGGATTAAGGGAGTGGGCAGGAGGTTAATACAAGGATTCGCAGAGCCCACTTCAAACCAGCTAAAGCAGTGTTGGGAAGAGGCTGTGGAAACAGACCTTTTTAGAAGCTGACCACCTGGCTATGATATGCAGTGAGGTTTGGAATCCTTCCATGGAGATTTCCAATGGTAGTACCTATCATGAGTTCTGTTTCCATTTTAAAGGGGAACCTTTAAAGAGGGCAACATATAAAACAAAGAAACAAATATGGACATCATCGCCTTATGAAAGATTCCTAGAAGTCATTGAGAGTAACTTCCTTGTTTTCCACAGGTGGCAACAATCCTAGAAAGATCAGCTGAGATGTCTCAGAGCTCAGGAGGGTAAGGTCTTGGTTCCTGGCAAAGTCCTGGGCATGAGACACAGCTGGCTGGAAAATCCCAGGGCCATGCCCACCAGTGTGTCACTTTGGGAAAGGTTCGCAACCAAACCACCTATGCGACTCAGTGAGGCAGCAGTAGAAATGGCATGCATTTTACTGAGCTGCTGAGGATGGTCCCAGAGAACACACTCAGCTGGGCACAGAGCAAACGCTCAGCAAAGCATTTCAAAGTAGCAGAGCTCCCTTAGATCCGGAATCCCGACTCCCTGTGGGGGCTTCTCTAGTTTTCACGGAAAGAATTCTGGGTCTTGGAGCTCTGATGTGGAGGAACATTGGAAGTCCGGATGTTCTCGAGCCTTTCAAAGCATGCCACTCATGCTGCCCGCCCCACCCACATCTGAAATCAGGGCCGCCTGCAATGTACTAATTCTTGGTGCAAGAACACAATGGGGATTTTTAAAAGTCAGAACAAGAAAATAGCAATAGAAGAATCACCTTACCAGGTAAGGACATTCTCATAAAACTGAGTGGGGTTCCTTCAAATCAAGGTTTCAAAACTTGGGCATGATTGACTTTGGGGGCCAGATAATTCTTTGCTGGGGATGGGGCAGGGAACATTGTATAATGTTTAGCGGCATTCCTGGCCTCTGCCTACCAGATGCCACTGGTACCCACATACTGCCCAGTCAACAAAGCCAAAAATGTCTCCAGACTTGGGCCAATGTCCCCTGGGAGGCAAAACTGCCCTCTGATGAAATATGCTACTCCAGGTAACATCAGAGCAGAGGCAGGACTCCCTCTGGATCACCAACTTGCCCTGCTACTGCCATTTAAATGACAACTTCCCCCACAAGGAAAAGCAGAAATCAATCTCATTTCTATCGGTAACCGAGTAACCAAATCATTTTCCTATCAAAATGGAGGGGCTCAAGATGGAGCTGTCTGTAACTCGAACAGAGCCCCAGGTGGGCTGCACAGCCTTGCTCAGTCACCACTAACCTCTTTATCAGTTCAGTCGCTCAGTCGTGTCTGACTTTTTCTGACACCATGAACTGCAACACACCAGATTTCCCTGTCCATCACCAGCTCCCAAAACTTGCTCAACTCATGTCCATCGAGTCAGTGATGCCATCCAACCATCACATTCTCTGTCATCCCCTTCTCCTCCTGCCTTCAATCTTTCCCAGCATCAGGGACTTTTCCAATCAGTCAGTTCTTCACATCAGGTGGCCAAAGTATTGGAGCTTCAGCTTCAGTAGCAGTCCTTCCAATGAATATTCAGGACTGATTTCCTTTAGGATGGACTGGTTGGATCTCCTTGCAGTCCAAGGGACTGTCAAGGGCCTTCTCCAACACCACAGTCCAAAGCATCAGTTCTTCAGTGCTCAGCTTTCTTTATAGCCCAACTCTCACATCCATACATGACTACTGGAAAAACTGTAACTTTGACGACATGGACCTTTGTCAGCAAAGTAATGTCTGCTTTTTAATATGCTGTCTAGGTTGGTCATAGTTTTTCTTCCAAGGAGCCAGTGTCTTAATTTCATGGCTGCATCACCATCTGCCATGATTTAGGAGCCCAAGAAAATAAAGTCTCTCAGTTTCCATTGTTTCCCCATCTATTTGCCATGTCTCTGTCATCCCCTTCTCCTCCTGCCTTCAATCTTTCCCAGCATCAGGGACTTTTCCAATCAGTCAGTTCTTCACATCAGGTGGCCAAAGTATTGGAGCTTCAGCTTCAGTAGCAGTCCTTCCAATGAATATTCAGGACTGATTTCCTTTAGGATGGACTGGTTGGATCTCCTTGCAGTCCAAGGGACTGTCAAGGGCCTTCTCCAACACCACAGTCCAAAGCATCAGTTCTTCAGTGCTCAGCTTTCTTTATAGCCCAACTCTCACATCCATACATGACTACTGGAAAAACTGTAACTTTGACGACATGGACCTTTGTCAGCAAAGTAATGTCTGCTTTTTAATATGCTGTCTAGGTTGGTCATAGTTTTTCTTCCAAGGAGCCAGTGTCTTAATTTCATGGCTGCATCACCATCTGCCATGATTTAGGAGCCCAAGAAAATAAAGTCTCTCAGTTTCCATTGTTTCCCCATCTATTTGCCATGAAGTGATGGGACTGGATGCCACGATCTTCATTTTTTGGATATTGAGTTTTAAGCCAGCTTTTTTACTCTCCCCTCTTATCAAGAGGTTCTTTAGTCCCTCTTCACTTTCTGCCATAAGTGTGGTGTCATCTGCATATCTGAGTTTATTGCTATTTCTCTCAGCAATCTTGATTCCAGTTTGTGCTTCATCCAGCTGGGCATTTCACATAATTTACTCTGCCTATAAGTTAAATAAGCAGGGTGAAATATATACCTTGATATACTCCTTTCCCAACTTGGAACCAGTCTGCTGCTCCATGCCTGGTTCTCACTGTTGCTTCTTGACCTGTATAGAGACTTCTCAGGAGGCAGGTAAGGTGGTCTGGTATTCTCATCTGTTGAAGAATTTTCCACAGTTTGTTGTGGTCCAT
>SJYC01055875.1:0-42897 GCA_006408675.1 Madoqua kirkii | reverse complement strand
CTAAAACTTCCAAATTATGTTGAACAGTACTGGTTAGAGTCGGCACCCTTGTCTTGTTCCTCACTTTAGGGGAATGCTTTCAATTTTCCACCATTGAGGATAATGTTTGCTGTGCGTTTATCATATGTATCTTTTATTATGTTGAGGTATGTTCTTTCCACACCTGCTTTCTCGAGGGTTTTGTTTTTTTTTAAAATCATAAATGGATGTTGAATTTGTCAAAGTCTTTCTCTGCTCTATTGAGATAATCATATGGTTTTTATCTTTCAATTTCTTAATGTGGTGTATCATATTGATTGATCTGTGAATACTGAAGAATCCTTGCATGTACCCCTAAGATAAAGCCCACTTGGTCATGATATATGATCTTTTAAATATGTTGTTAGATTATGTTTGTTAGAATTTTGTTGAGGATTTTTCATCTATGTTCATCAGTGATACTGGCCTGTAGTTTTCTTTTTTTGTGGTATCTTTGTCTGGTTTTAGATTAGGGTGATGGTGGCCTCATAGAATGAGTTCATCAATGATATTGGCCTATAGTTTTCTTTTTTGTGGCATCTTTGTCTGGTTTTAGTACTAGGGTGGTGATGGCATCATAGAATGAGTTTGCCAGTTTACCTTCCTTTGCAATTTTCTGTAAGAGTTTGAGTAGGATAGGTGTTAGCTTTTCTCTAAATTTTTGATAGAATTCACCCGTGAAGCCATCTGGTCCTGGACTTCTGTTTGTTGGAAGATTTTTGATTACAGTTTTGATTTCTGTGCTTGTGATGGGACTGTTAAGATTTTCTATTTCTTCCTGGTTCAGTTTTGAAAGATTATACTTTTTTAAGAATTTGTCCATTTCTTCCAAGTTGTCCATTTTATTGTCATACAGTTGCTGATAGTAGTGTCTCATGATCCTTTGTATTTCTGTGTAGTCTGCTGTGATTTCTCCACTTTCATTTCTAATCTTGTTGATTTGATTCTCCCTTATTATCTTGATGAGTCTGGCTAATGGTTTGTCTATTTTATTTATCTTCTTAAAGTATCATCTTTTAGTTTTGCTGATTTTTGCTATAATCTCCTTTGTTTCTTTTACATTTATTTATACTAACCCTGAGGTTCTTCATTTCTTCTTTTTCTAGTTGCTTTAGGTGTAAAGTTAGGTTATTTGATTTTTCTGATTTCTTGAAGTAAGCTTGTATTGCTGTGACCCTTCCCCTTAGCATTGCTTTTACTGAATCCCGTAGGTTTGGGGTTGTTGTGTTTTCATTTTCATTTGTTTCTATGCACATTTTGATTTCTTTATATCTTCTGTGATTTGCTGGTTATTCAGAAGCATGTTGTTTAGTCTCCATATGTTTGTATTTTTAATAGTTTTTTTCCTTGTAGTCGACATCTAATCTTTCTGCACTGTGATCAGAAAAGATGCTTCAAAATGATTTCAAAATACTTCCACTCACACCTATGGATTGATCAACTAAACAGAAAATTAGCAAGGAAACACAAACTTTAAATGACACAATGGACCAGTTAGACCTAATTGATATCTATAGGACAATTCACCCCCAAAACAATGAATTTCACCTTTTTCTCAAGTGCACACGGAATATTCTCCAGGATAGATCACATCCTGGGCCATAAATCTAGCCTTGGTAAATTCTTTCCACATTTATTGACACCTTTTGTATGTAAAGCAGCTATATTAAATGATGGAGCCTGGAGAAGCAGTTTACTGCTCATATCTACTCATCTCCTTTCTCCTCCCTGCTTTGTGTTAAGGATGTCAGTTTCTACATGGTCTTAATCGGCTTCCTTATCTTCTGGCTTTCTGTTGGGCTCAGCCAATGAGAAGCACCAGCAAGAGATCAGAGAGTGGGATGAGAAAGAAGGATGTATTCTACTGATTCCCTTGGGGTCAGAAAGCAGTTTGGTACTTCTCTACCTGAAGCTGCTGGGGCGTGGCTCTCATCCCCTGCTATGTGCACTCTGGTCTCCTTGCTCCTTCTTCCCTTATGTGCTTAGTTGTTCAGTTGTGTCCAACTCTTTGCAACTGCATGGACTTCAGCTCACCAGGCTCCTCTATCCATGGGGATTCTCCAGGCAAGAATACTGCAGTGGGTTGCCATGCCCTCCTCCAGGGATCTTCCCAACCCAGGGACTGAAACCAGGTCTCCCACATTGAAGGTGGATTCTTTACTGTCTGAGCCACCAGGAAAGCCCTTATGGGTTTCCTTGATTCTGCCCACTCTTCTTTAAATAATCCCTTCACTCAGCCCCTCTTAATTTTCCAGTCTGAGTAAGCCACCTGCTTTTTGCTAGGATGCTAATGGCTGTTAAGGAAGAATAAAAATCACTAATAAAAGAGAGCCTAACCCTTGTCTTGGAAAATGTTCATCCTAATTGGGGAAGAAATCATGTAAACCAAAGAGCTTGAGTAATTATGTTGTGAGCATAGAAAATGTGATATACTAATGATAGTGGACATAGCAAAGACTACAATTTAAGCATCTTCTTTAAACCAAAGCATTAGAGTCTTCTTCTCAATCTTCACTGTAATCCTATGGCATGAGTATTACTGGTCTCATTTATAGTTGAGGAAACAAAGATTAAGTAACTTGTTTAAGGCCATATAACCAGTAACTGGCAGAGCCTATTACTGAATTTAGTGATCAAAGTAGAGTCAAATTGGACTAATATTAACCCCAACTGCAACCAAATACACTTTTTAAAATTTTAGAGAGAACTGTTTCCAGTTGAAAAGGCACTAATTCACATAACACTAATTCAGAAATTGTCCTTGCTCAGGCAAGCAATCAGCAATTCTTCTTGAATAAAATGCTGGAAGAATTATTTCCTCCTTAACATTTACAGTCTTAATTGAGACAGCAAAGGGTACAGCCCAAAAGTGATCAGTTTTTCAAATCAAGGCCTATGAAAGTTAAGAATTATTTAAATGGGCATTTAGTTTCTAAAACAGCAATTAATTCTTACACTTTTGAGACAATAGCATTCATTGTGTATTATTGGATAAAATGGGCCTATACAGTTAGTTCAGTCACTCAGTTGTGTCCAACTCTTTGCGACTCTATGGACTGCAGCATGCAAGCCATTCCTGTCCATCACCAACTCCTGGAGCTTGCTCAAACTCGTGTCCATCAAGTCGGTGATGCCATTCAACGACCTATTCCTCTGTCATTCCCTTCTCCTCCTGCCTTCAACCTTTCCCAGCATCAGGGTCTTTTCCAGTGAGTCAGTTCTTCACATCAGGTGACCAAAGCTACTGGAGCTTCAGCTCCAGCATCAGTCCTTCCAATGAATATTCAGGACTGATTTCCTTTAGGACTGACTGGTTTGATCTCCTAGCATCCAAGGGACTCTCAAGAGTCTTCTCCAACACACAGTTCTAAAGCATCAATTCTTTGGTGCTCAGCTTTCGACTGAACTATTAAGGAAGCCCATAACTTTGACTAGATGGACTTTTGTCAGTAAAGTAATATCTCTGCTTTTTAATATGATGTCTAGGTTGGTCATGGGCTTCCCTCATAGCTCAGTTGGTAAATAATCTGTCTGCAATGCAGGAGATCCAGGTTTGATCCCTGGGTCAGGAAGATCCCCTGGAGAAGGAAATGGTAACCCACTCCAGTATTCTTGCCTAGAGAACCCTGTGGACAAAGGAGCTGCAGGTTACAGTCCATGGGGTCGCAAGTCGGACACAACTTAGCAACTAAACCACCACCAGGTTGGTCATAGCTTTTCTTCCAAAGAGGAAGTATCTTTTAATTTCATAGCTATAGTCATCATCTGCAGTGATTTTGGAGCCCAGGAAAATAAAGTCTCTCACTGTTTCCATTGTTTCCCCATCTATTTGCCATGAAGTGATGGGACTGGATCCCATCATCTTTATTTTTTGAATGTTGTTTTAAGCCAACTTTTTCACTCTCCTCTTTCACTTTCATCAAGAGGCTCTTTAGCTCCTTTTCACTTTCTGCCATAAGAGTGGTGTTATCTGCACATCTGAGGTTACTGATATTTTTCCTGGCAATCTTGATTCCAGCCTGTGCTTCTTCCAGTTCAGCGTTTCTCATGATGTACTCTGCATAAAAGTTAAATAAGCAGGATGACAATATACAGCCTTGGCATACTCCTTTTCCTATTGGAACCAGTCTGTTGTTCAATGTTTTGTTCTAACCGTTGCTTCTTGACCTACATGCAGATTTCTCAGGAGGCAGGTCAGGTGGTCTGGTATTCCCATCTCTTGAAGAATTTTCCACAGTTTGCGGTGACCCACACAGCCAAAGGCTTTTGCATAGTCAATAAAGCAGAAGTAGATGTTTTCCTGGAACACTCTTGCTTTTTCTATCAGGGCCTATCAGGGACCAAGACATTTTGACCTCAAACTTTGACCTTGTCATTTCAACCACAAATGTTTTGATTATAAACTTTAATCAGATCTAAACCAATACTGGAGAACTGCCATGAAGGCAATAGTTTCTCCAGTAAATGATATTAAGCCAATTTAATTCCCTAATCAACTTTCTATCCAGCACATGTGAATCATCTCCAGTTTTTCTATTTTCATGATTTTTAATCAAAGTGATCTTCACAGAGGTGAGCACATTTCTTTTGGAACTTCATCAATGTTTTCTTATTTTATCAGATTTTTTTTTCACAGTGACTTCAAAGTTGTTTTTTTAATTGCCACAGTGAATTTTTTTCATTGTTACCAAGGCTAATTTTCTTGGGTCAACTTCTACAAAATCTACATTTCATCAAGAAGATGTTACTTTTCATCCATTTTTAGGCAATATAAAATTTTATCATGTGCAGTTTTAAGAATCCTTAATGTGGTTACTCCATCTGAATTTCTAAATAGAATAAAAAACCATTCCCCATAACCAGGTATCAATTGGAGATGTCACCTATACACGTCTTCTGTGAGGATTCAGGAGCCCAATGTGTATTTCATGCCAACCACAGAGCTGAGATAGGGGAGGAGAGACTGCACAGTCAAGCCCAGCTCTCTCTTCTCCACTACTAATGAGCCTGATTCCAAAACCAAAGGAATTAGAAAGAGGAAGCCAGACTCACACTAGGGGAATAGCTTTTCATGTTGGAGGTGGGGGGCCTGGTTCTTAGCTTTCATTAAACTTCCTAGGAGGTGGAAGACCCAACAAAAGTTGAGTGTCAGAGATGTAATTCTGTAAGGAGTTGGATGTAAAGCACACTGCAATGAATCAAGTCAAACGCTTCACAATATCTTTAGTTTTTAACTGAGAGAGTCACTTAAGACTTTGACCTAATAACTCTCTCCTCTAGTCTCTGCTTATCCCACCCACTCCTCTTACTGGCTAATCCTGTGAAAATCTTTGAAACCAGTCTTTCCTGCACCCCTTTCTTCAGTGTCTTTTGTGTTGCGTAATCATCACCAGACTTAGCTACTTGGCATTTAACTCTCTCACAGAAGTACACACTGTCCACACTGCAAGCTCTGAAAAAATTCATTTCATTTGGCACTATGGATTTTCAATTATTTGTATTAAAAGAATCATAAGAAACAGTGTTTGTAGATGAAGGGCTATGTCATGTCACTGTCAAAAGCCCTGCGTGATGAAGATTTATTTCAATCCTATTTCATCCTTCAAATCCCATCTATGACTCACCCAACTCTTCCTGAAGTCTTCTCTCACAGGTAAGCCATCTCATGTTTTTGTCCAAGCACTATAACTCACAGTTTTTTCATACAGAGGACTAGCAATGATTAAGTAGTCAGAACTGAGTTAATTTTTGTTAGAAAGTATCTTTCACAACCAAATCAGGACATTCATTATCTCTGTGTCACAGCTTAAGCAAATTTATCACCTCATCAAAAGATACACTGTGTTAGAGTTTGAATTAAACTTTTAAAATACTATATTTATTTTGCCCTAAAGTCTTAAAATTGCCTTTTATTTACTTAAATATCCCCCAAGGGCTTAAATGTTTCTGAATTCCCTAAAAGTCCTCCAACATATTACATATGTTCACCCTATGAAAAATTATATATGAAATCAAAGTTGTTAAATGTTTTCATTTTGAAAACATTTTTACACAATAATACTGGCAACTTCATTCTAAAAATATTTACACATATTGACATATTTATATGTCAAATGCAAATGAAAAGGGCAGGATATGCACTTATATAAATAAAGTATCTAAAAACAATTGGAAGAAAGGACAAAAAAATTAACCTATTTTTATTTGGTGGTGGGAATGGTGATTTTAAACTTACTTTTTATATACTTTTCTGCATGAGTATATTTGGTACAATAAGCATATTTTTACTGGTATAAACAAAAATGTCCCCTTTTTTTAAAGCCCTTTCCCCTTCATCTGTAAGTTGGCTTTTCACTGTGAGGTGGCAATGCCTGACCAGAAAGGCTAGCTAATATACCCAAGGATAATAAGTTCATTAGCATCTACACTCAAGTTTGAACCCAGAAACTGTCGTCCTTAAGAAATGATTCTTTCCTTCCTAGCAAATGAGTAACAAATACTCGTCTTCTATATTTAGAGTCAGAGTTAAGATGCAGCCACAGGAATCTCAGCTTCAGATACGCCTGTGACCTCATTTTAAAGGCAGCAAAGAAAACAACTGCATCTGCTGCCTCAGGCCACACATGCTTTCTAGATAGTTCTTGGGCATTATGAAAATCCCTCACAGGAGCAGTTCAGTGGTTCAGAGTATATACTCTCCATCATTGGAAATAAGACACACATGCTCTTTTATGAAACTGATGCTGGACTCTTCTGAATTATAAGAGATTGAGTGGGTTCTCCAGCACTCCTTTGAGACAACTCCCCAAAGCATTAGCCAAAGGGTCTGCCAGCAACTGATTTATGTGTGCATAAGAATCCCCTTCCAGAATACTCTTGATTGGTGACCTTCTGATCCTTTGACTTCTTAATGGAAGTCAATGGAATTTCAATGGAAATTGAAAAGCATGTGACTGTGGGTGTGGGGGATGGGTGAGAGAGGGCAAAGGAAGAAAAAACCACTAGTCAAAAGTGTCTAAAGCAAGTATTTTGATTCTAATAACCAATTCCGACATACGTGGGTGTTAAGCGGTGTTATCCCACACCAAGGGTTTCCCTGGTGGCTCAGACAGTAAAGAATCTGCCTGTAATACAGGATACTGGAGTTTGATCCCTGGGTTGGGAAGATCCCCTGGAGAAGGAAATGGCAACCCATTCCAGTGTTCTTGCCTGGAGGATTCCACGGATGAAGAGCCTGGCAGGCTACAGTTCATGGGGCCACAAAGAGTTGGATATGACTGAGTGACTAACACCCCACACCAAGCAATTCTCCACTATTTGATTCAGTTCTGACACTATCTGGAGACAGCAACAAATGCCATAGGTTAAGGGCTCAGTCTCACTGGACAGTCCACTCCCCTAACACAGATTCCAATCACAAGCCCATTTTGTCACTTATGCTTCTGACTGATCGCCTATAAACCAGAGGTTTCCATGACCTCTACCTTGGACTCTGTTAATTTGCTAAAACAGCTCACAGAACTCAGGCAAACACTCGTGTTTTGTCAGTTTCTCTTCAAAGGATATGATAAAACATCTGGATGAGCATCCAGATGGAAGGGTCATGTAGGGTGTGATGTGTAGCCTCCATCCTTCTCTGGGTACCTGCACAATCACATGTTCACCCTCCTGAAAAGTCTTCTAACCTATATTTTGGGGATTTCTATGGAGGCTTCATCACACAGGCATAATCAGCCATAAACTCCATTTTCAGTCCTTTTCCCTTCTCAAGAGAACGGTAGGTAGGGCTGAAAATTCCAAGTCTCTAATCTTGGTTAAGTCTTACTGGTGATCAGCTCACTGCCAAGAGCCATGTAGGAGCCCACTCAAGGTCGATCCATTGGAAGAAATGACACTCTCATCACTTAGGAAATTGCAAGAGTTTTAGGAACTCTGTGCTGGGAACTGGAGGAGAGAGAAACCAGTATATGTATTTTCTGTTATCTCACAGCACCTCATATTCCATAATGCTTCCCTACACCCCCAGATCTCTACTTTCCATATACCCACTTTGCTTTCTTATCTCTCTCTTCTATTTGACTCTAAGCTCTTTTGCAACAGAAGTGTGCTTAGTTTATCACTAAATTCCTCCTTCTTTGCCTACTTGCTAGCACATAATAGAAGCTCAATAAATCCTTATTGAATGAAAGAATGAATAAAACACATGGAGTTTTTCTGTTCAACAAGAAGCATGGCTGTATAAAACGTTTCTCTTAACTGTACACAGTTGGCACTTACTAAATGCTCTAATCATTTTATGATAAAAGCTGTGAAACAAGATAAAAGGCAGTTGCAGTTGAGCTAAGCCCATGTAAGACATGGAATCTGTGGGTAGATGTAGAAATTAGAAAGTAAGCACATCTAATAAACACAAGGTCATATTGTACAGCACAGGGAACTATATTCAATATCCTGGGATAAGCCACAATAGAAAAGAATATAAAAAAGAATGGATATAGGTGTATAATTGAGTCACTTTGTTGTAAAGCAGAAATTAACACATTATAACTCAACTAAAATTCAATAAAAAAAAATTTTAAAAAAAAGTATGAATATCTGAAAAACTTATTTCTCCAATCCTGCAAAGCTCTTTTTCTTTTTTTCTTTTCCTGGGCCAAAGCACCAGTCTTTGGAAGGCAATGGGAAGGTTTAAACATACCATAGCAAAAGAATATGAGCCACATACATAATTTTAAATTTTCTAGTAGCTGTCAATAAAATACATAGAAATAGATGAAATTAATTTTAATCTTATACCTAATCCAATATATAATATTACCATTTAAAATGTAGTCAATATAGAAAGTTTTATTTTTCCTGTTTCTCTAAACCCATTTATATTTCACATACAGCACAGATTTCTAAGTTTCCAAAATCTCGAATTAAATCTCAGGAAGAAATTACATGATGGGAAAACCTTACTGAGATTATTCACAAATTTACAGTTCCTTCCAAACTGACAAGCCATATTCTGAAAATGCTGTCATACATTTGTTTTCTCAAGAATAGGTTTCAGATGAAGCTGGAGTGTATTTTGTGGGCTGTGTGATCATTAGGGTCTAACTCCATGAAATTTAATTGCTGAGCATGGGGAGTACCGACTCTCTTACTCCTTCAACTGCTTTCATTACTTTAAAGATCAAAGCAATTAGTTGATGATATGAATCACTAAACAAACTTTCCCATTTTAAAAGCAAACTCAATTCTGAGGGCTCTGCAGAGGTACAAATCTCACACAACAGGTTTGCTTCACTTCTATTTTCTTTTTGGTCCTTCCCTTATCAGAGCTCGTCAAACCCCTTTGAGAAGGTTCTGGCCTTCCCTTGAAGATGCGCACAGGTGTTAAAAAAACACAAAACTTAAATTTCTGATGTTTAGACGTTTAGGAGACTACAGTTCTGAAGACAAAAGGAGACAAAATATGTAAGCATATATTCACCAGAAGACATATACCAGCTTGATCATGACATCACAGGGTGAAATAGTCTCAAACTGCAAAGAGCTAAAAGGTCTATTAACCAGTAGGATGGGTGAAAAATGGCCTGCTCACCGAACTACACACAAAATGAAAATGAATCCACTGCTCTACATGCAACAACATGGATGAACCACACCCACAAATTAGTGAGTGAAAGAAACCAGAAATTTCACACTATGATTCCACTCACAGAAAGTTCAAACCAGGCAAACATATCCATGGTGTTATCAATCAGAACAGTAGTGAATGTCCATGGGAGCAGTGATTGGTGAGGGGAGAGCTGGGGGACAGATAACATCTTCTTTCATGATCTGGGTACAAATTATACCTGTCAGATCTGTGTGACCTACTGTATGCCCTTGATACTTCCATACTATTCACATAAAAATAAGGAGGCACATAGAAGGTTGGAAGCTTGGTTGTCACACACTCCAACTTCGTGTGTTCCTATTAAAGATTGGTCACTTATGCTGCCTCTTGCTTCCACCTTTCTGAGTTTCTAAGTGAGCCAAGATAAAACAAACTGATATGGCTTTTATGTGCAATCCCTCCTTCTGTGCCCCTGCCTTTGTTTTCTCTCTTTTTGTCTGTCTCTATCTCTCCATCTCTCTCAGTCTCTAAGGCTTTCTGTCTTCTTCAGGCTTGCAAATTTACTGAAAAAAGGTGAGATTAGCAATACATAAACCTTTCCACTTAATTAGAACAGCTGTGGACACTCTCTGAGCCTTGAAGTTCATCTTTCCATGATGATGCGGGGATCATGAAGAGTTAAAGTATTTCCTGTCAATTTCGCATTTCATTTTTCAATTTGAGCTGGAAGAGAAATCAATTTTTCTCCACCCATCCAGGGCTTATGGAGATGATCACAGAAGATGACTATATTTTTATAAAGCTTTAAATTAACAACTGCGTGATAGACACTCTGACCTGGCCTTGCTATGAAGACTTCAGTTCAGTTCAGTTAGTATAAGACAACTGGATAAGGCCAAAAGAATGAAAACAATATTTCATACACCAAAACATATATATGTAATACATGTATAAATATATAAAATACATGTATATTTGGACTTCCCTGGTGGCTCAGATGGTAAAGAATTTGCAACGCAGAGACCCAGGTTCAATCCCTGGGTTGGGAAGATCCCCTGGAGAAGGAAATGGCTACCTGCTCTAACATTCTTGCCTGGGAAAAATCCCATGGACAGAGGAGACTGGTGGGCTGCAGTCCATGGGTCACTAAGAGTCAGATATGACTGAGTGACAAACATTTTCACTTTCATACGCACACACACACATGCACATGCACATGCACATATATATATATATATATATATATATATATATATATATATAAAATGGTTAAAACAAAAAAATCTTTCCCATTTCAGCTCTTCCTGCCTCTTTGGGAAAACTAGATGCAGGCTTTGGACACCATCACCAAGCAACTGAATACATTCTGGATTTAGTTTGTCTCCTGCTACCCGCTCTTACCCATCATCAAATAATTTGTTTACAAAGGTGGGTATTTTATTAGTTCCTACTACAAAAGGAACTTGCATTAAAAGGATCTCATTTCAAAGCATCATATGGAAATTTGAGTTGAGAACTTAGAAAAAAAAATCTATAGACAGCCTACGACAGTCATTTGGAGTAAATAAAATATGGCTGCTGCTGTTACTAGGTCGCTTCAGTCATAAGAAAAAAGGAAGAAATTTCTACTTGATGGAAAGTTAAAAAAATAAAATAAAAATCAGGCATGGCTAAATGAAAACATCCTGGCACTGATGGGTAAGATGACCCTACCATCTTTGCAGAAACTCGTCCTAGTGCAGAACAGTATGAAACTGTGTACTTAGAAAGACTCATATTAACTAAAAACAGAGCTACCATATGATCCTGCAATATCACTCCTGGGCATAAGTCCAGAGAAAACCATAATTCAAAAAAATATATGCACCCCATTGTTCACTGCAGCACTATTTACAAAAGTCAGGACATAGAAGCAACCTAACTGTCCATCAACAGAGGAATAGATGAAGATGTGGTACATATATACAATGGAGTAATACTCAGCCATAAAAAATAATGAAATAATGCCATCTGGAGCAACATGGAAGAACCTAGAAATTAGGATACTAAGGGAAGTAAGTCAGAGAAAGACGAATACATGATATCACTTATATGTGGAATCTTAAAAAATGATACAAATGAACTTATTTACAAAACAGAAACAGACTTGCAGACATAGAAACCAAGTTTATGATTACCAAAGGGAAAGGTGAGGAGAGAGGGATAAATCAGGAGTTTGTGAATAACAAGGAAATCAGTCCTGAATATTCATTGGAAGGACTGATGCTGAAGCTGAAACTACAATACTTTGGCCATCTGATGTGAAGAACTGACTCATCTGAAAAGACCCTGACGCTGGGAAAGGTTGAGGGCAGGAGGAGAAGGGGCCAACAGAGGATGACATGGTTGGATGACATCACCAACTCAATGGACATGAGTTTGATTAAACTCTGGGAGTTGGTGATGAACAAGGAGGACTGGTGTACTATAGTCCATGGGGTCACAAAGAGTTGGACATGACTGAGCGACTGAAGTAAACAGTACTATATATAAAATAGATAACAAGAATTTACTATTCTTGTAGAGTAGAGTAGGGAACTCTACTCAATATTTTGTAATAACCTATATGGGAAAAGAATCTGGAGACACAGATAGATAAAACCGAATCACTTTGTTGTACGCCTAAAACTAACACAACACTGTAAATCAACCCTACTTCAAAAAATTAATTACAAAAAGAAAAGCCTGAAGTTTTTTTCACAGGTGAGTCTTAGAAATGCCATTTCTCCTGGAGTAATTCAGCAGAGCTGATATATAGTCATCGCTCCTTTCTCATTTCAGTCTTATACTAACACCCAGCTTTCAAATCTCCACAGTCTGCAACGACAAGAAAATTTCTAAATGATCTAGAAGCTTTGTCAAAGCCCAGGTTTCCTCCATTTTCTCCGTATCAAAATGCTCCAACCACAGCTGCAGATGAAGTGAAGGATTTGGGTTAAACTTTCCCTGGTCTTTCTCAACCTTGACCTTGTAAGAATAACAATTAAATATTCAAGGTCAGGAAATAGACAGACAGATGCGGCCCTGGAGCAAAGATCATGGAGAGTCTCTGACGGTTTGAACATCTTTCCTCCCTAGGATTTAAAATATCTCTTCTCCCTTACATGTAGAACCAAAAGTTGACTGAGGAGCCTTTCTAAACACTGGGGTAACAGACTATTTGATAG
The DNA here is from genome assembly GCA_006408675.1 of Madoqua kirkii. NCBI lineage: Eukaryota > Metazoa > Chordata > Mammalia > Artiodactyla > Bovidae > Madoqua > Madoqua kirkii. The sequence continues at coordinate 30,066 of SJYC01055875.1, read as the reverse complement.
ACACTGCATAATTTGTTTGCTTTTGCTCTCTGGCTAACTTCAGAACCTCATATCTTGAAAGGTCAAGTACACAGATTGAAAAAGGTACTTTCATGCTCAGGGATGGTGGGGTTATCACAAGTCAATTGCATCTCACTTGCCTGAAGGAAATGGCAACCCACTCCAGTATTCTTGCCTGGAGAAACCTATGGAAGGAAGAGCTTGGTAGGCTAACAGTCCACAGGGTCGCAAAGAGTCGGACACGACTGAGTGACTTCACTTTCACTTTCACTTGCCTGAAGAATAGGGAAGAGCTCTGTGTGACCTTCAAGGGAACCACATTAATCAGCATTTTCATATGAGATGCAATCTATTTGCCATCTTTGTATTGAATATTAGCTGACTAAGGACGTGAGTCTGAGTGAACTCCGGGAGATGGCGATGAACAGGGAGGCCTGGCGTGCTGCGATTCATGGGGTCGCAAAGAGTCGGACACGACTGAGTGACTGAACTGAACATACAGCCTTCAGTATGTGTGCCTAGTCGCTCAGTCGTGTCCAACTCTTTGTGATCCCATGAACTGTGTAGCCTGCCAGGCTCCTCTATCCATGAGGATTCTCCAGGCAAGAACACTGGACTGGGTTGCCAACCCTCCTCTAGGGGATCTTTCCAAGCCAGGGACTGAACCCAGGTTTCCCACACTGCAGGCAGATTCTTGACTGCCTGAAGCACCAGGGCTGGAGAGTTCCTTGAAAAAGAGAAAGCATCTCCTGGCACATTTTCACATGACTGAGCTTGTAGAGACCTTTTGATTCCTTAAATATTATGGTTCTTTAGCACTTCAGCTCTCTAGATCCATGAAGCAAGGCTCAAAACAACTTCCAAATATGGAGTTTTCTTTAAAGAAAAAATGTCTAGAGTTTATTAAATAATTAGGTGGAATTCATTGTTTAACATTTTCTTCTGAGTATAAATAGAGGTCCTTGAGTAAGCAGCTTGTTTAATGATACTGTGTGAATCATTGTGAAGGTTCAAGGAATTATTGAGCAGAAGCCTAATATTCTGGGTCAAGAAGCTTGTATGCTAGACAGACTGGTATAATAGGAACATGAACACAAGGTTCAGATGGTTTCTAAACTAGTTTTACTTAGAGAAGGATGCAAACTGCATATAGACTTCCATGTTCAAATGTCTACATTACCACATTTTCCAGCGAGGGAGGAGAAACAGATGTGTTTTCGAATGCTACTACCAATGGACTCAAGGGCCCTTTGATAATGATAGTAATACCTTCTGTACAATCCACACTTGGTTAAAGTGACTGTGTCCAAGCTAGCAATTTTCTAGCTGAAGTTTGACATTAAAATTCAATGCCAAGTCTACAGTGAGAAGAAAACAACATGCTGAGAATCATTTTTCAAATGTTTCTCTTGACAATTTAAAATAATCACCAAGCAAGCCTCTGGATGGGAAAAATCTCAACTATGGTCATTGCAAATAGCCAAAGACTTAGCAAAGTCATATCTTCCTCAAACTTGTCTAGATTTCAGAGTCATATGGGGACACAGATTCCATACACTGCATCAAAATCTTAAGAAAGGCTAAGACAAGAAAGCATTCCTATACTCAGAAATAAAAAGCCAAACAACCCAACTTTTAAATAGGCAAAAGATTTCCTACTGTTGGTGTGAATAGAAATGGGTTCAGCCACTATGGAAAAAAGTATGGAGCTTCCTCAAAAAACTAAAAAAAAAAAAAAAAAAAAAAGAATTGCCATACAATCCAGCAATCCCACTCCTGGGCATATCCAGAGAAAACTATAATTTGAAAAGATATATGCACCACTTTATTCATAGCAGCACTATTCACAATAGCCAACACATGGAAACAACCTAAATGTCCGTCAACAGATGAACGGATAAAGATGTGGTGCAGATACACGATGGAATACTACTTAGCCACAAAAAAGAGTGAAACTGCCTTTTTCAGCAACGTGTGTGAACCTAGAGATTATCATACTAAATGCAGTATGTCAGACAGAGAAAGACAAATACCATGCAATATCATTTATATGTGGAATCTAAAATGTGACACAAATGCACTTATCCACAAAATAGAAAAAGACTCACAGACATAAAGATCAGACTTGTGGTTGCCAATGGGAATTTGGTGGTGAGGGAGGGACGAACTGGATATCCTGTCATAAGTCATAGTGTAAAAGAATATGAAAAAGAATGGCATATATGTGTGTGTGGGTGTGTGTGTATATAAAACTGGACCACTTTACTATACAGCAGAAATTAACACAACACTGTGAATCAACTATATTTTAATAAAATAAAAACTAAAAAAAGGAAAAAATAGACAAAAGGCTTGAACACACACTTAACAAATGAATATGCAAGAGTGGCTAATAAGTTCATAAAGAAATACTCAACATCCTCAGCCATCAGGACAATGCAAATTAAACTACAAAAAGCATTTCAAACAGGTAAGTATCTCAAGTAGGTGAGTCAAACACACTTATTTGAGTAACTCAAATTAAAAAGACAGGCAACCAGTGTTGGAGACTGTTGCTACATTTTACATATCAACTAGCAAGGGACTTGGAGAAGGCAATGGCACCCCACTCCAGTGCTCTTGCCTGGAAAATCCATGGACAGAGGAGCCTGGTAGGCTGCAGTGCATGGGGTCGCAAACAGTTGGACACGACTGAATGACTTCACTTTCACTTTTCACTTTCATGCATTGGAGAAGGAAATGGCAACCCACTCCAGTGTTCTTGCCTGGAGAATCCCAGGGATGGGGGAGCCTGGTGGGCTGCCATCTATGGGGTCGCACAGAGTCGGACACGACTGAATCGACTTAGCAGCAGCAGAAGCAGCAAGGGACTAGGGGTTAGGATCTTAAGATATTTTTATGGTAGAAAGGAGTCAACCCCTAGCAGTCTCCTAAGGCTGAATTTAAGCTGTCTGCAGAGCTGGAGTTTTATCTGGAAGCTATAGGGAAGAATTCATTTCTAAGCTCATTTGGGTCTTGGCAGAATCCAGTTCCTTGCAGCTATAGGGATGATGTCTCTGTTTCCTTGCTGGCTGTCAGCCACAGCTGCTCTCAGCTCTAGAGGCCACCGATACTCCTCATCATGTGTCCACCCCATCTTCAAGCCAGTAATGATGTATCTAATCCTTCTCAAGCGTGCCATCTCTCTGACTCCGCCTTCTGTTCATGAGCCAGAGAAAATGCTTTGCTTTTAAGGGACTCATATAATTAGATTAGACTCACTGGAATAATTTCACTTTTGTCATATGAATTTGACATAATCAAAATACCAATATTGTATTCACAGTTTCCACGTTCACACAAAGCAGAAGAAAGTACACAAGGGTGAGGGTCACTGGGGTCACTCTTGTAATTCTGCCCAGCAGATCTTCCTTGCCAGTCTATTTTGCAGCTATACTCAAATGTCTAATTACTTACTAAAAAACTTGTCTTCCAAGTTGGATTGTAAGCTCCAAGGAAGTGAGTGCTTACTATTCATAGCTGGTGCCTTGAACACCGAGCCTAAGACTGAGAAGGCTCTGGTTGAATACATGAATCAACAAATGGATGGATGGATGGGATGAAAGCTCAAAATACAGTAGCTGATGCAGCAGCTTGTTCATTAGACTTAAGAACAATACAGAACACAGACTTGGCTGACGGGACTTTTGTTCTCAGGCAGAAAAGTTGTGGGGAGAAACTGGGTTTGCAGCATAAAACCCAGATGTCAAGGCTGAGATAAGGAACTCAGAACCTGGAATAAAGGTAGTCAGAAACCTGCTAATGCTTCATTTCCACTAGCACATAAGAAATGACCTGTCATTTACTCTGCCATTTCTGTTGGGTTTCTCTAGGGATATCCATTACCTTTCCAAAATATTAATAGGTGATGACAGCTAATGAGAAGATAGAAGGTGCATTTTGCGTGTGTACTAACTCAGCTGAAGGGCTTCCCTGATAGCTCAGTTGGTAAAGAACCCACCTGCAAAGCAGGAAACCCTGGTTCCTGGATCAGAAAGATCCGCTGGAGAAGGGATAGGCTACCCACTCCAGTATTCACGGGCTTCCCTTGTAGCTCAGCTGGTAAAGAATCCATCTGCAATGCAGGAGACCTGGGTTCGATCCCTGGGTTGGGGATCTCCCCCTGGAGAAAGGAAAGGCTACCCTCTCCAGTACTCTGACTTAGAGAATTCCACGGACTGTACAGTCCATGGGGTTGCAAAGAGTCGGAGACGACTTTCACTTTCACTTTTCAACTTAGCTGATGCAATTTAAACCAGCAGGTATATCTGTATTGCTAAAATGAAAAATCTACACTCAGTCCTTAACTGAATTGCCACATGGAAAAACAACCTCCTTCAAAGGACAAAATCCAGAATGGGCTGTGGAAAAAAAATTCACATACACAATACCGTATTTCTGATGAAATAATCAGACTTGTACATTCTAAGTTGATAAAACTTTCGAGGTTTGTCCTCACTGAGGGTAATGCAAATGGTTAGCTTTAATTATAGCTCCTCTTTGGGTGATTCAATTAAATACTATTTTTAAGTGAGTTTTTAAAATATCCTTTTGTTTTTTCTTTAATGTAAGAAAGTGATCGGGGGCAGAAAGCCTGTAGGTAACAGAAGAGTAGACTTCAAAAAGGAGCAAGATCAATATGTATTCCCAGAACTAAACTACACAGCTGTAGTTTGCAAATGTGAACACATTGTAAGGCCCTCCTCTCTCCACCCCTTAAAGGCTTAATCCTTTGACTGACAGTTATATTCCTATCAGAAAGCAGGACTATACTTATGCTGGTTCTCTGTAGGAGGTAAGTAAGCCTTAATCTGTTTAATCACTTCATCCATGATTTCTTTGACTGAAGAAAAGCAATTAGGATTTCAATTCCTGCCCTTTCCTTTACTAGGAATGAACTGACTGGGATGGTGGGGGGTGAAATGGGGGTGGGGCTGTCAAAATCCCATCCTTGCTGAACCTTAGGGGGTTGCAGGTTTACAAGTCATGTGACAGCCTAAGGGCCAGTGTCTGTGTTTTTCTGCCAGGGCTCTCACTTTTTTCTCCATCTGACTTCTCTTTGCAGACATTACCTAATCAGAAGGGGGAAATGACCTCAAATAATCTCAGATTAGGAGGACTTGGACAAAGAACCAAACGCCGGCTGACAGCACCATTATCATTCAAATCCCCAGTTCTGAAACATTTTGTACCTGGTGTTTTGGTACCTCTTGGTACCATCCTCAAAAAATCGGATGCACCATTCGAAGCTACATAGAGGTCAAAACCTAGCCAGATATTTGACAGAGAGCTACTGATATCTGTTTAATGCATGAATATTCAACAGTTACGATCTGCTAAACAGGGAGTCAGTTATACCACATGTGGCAGTAGCCGGCCAACAGCACCTTGAACCTGTAGTCTGAGACTACAGCGATAAATCTGAGTTCTCTCAGAGGCTATGACAGTGTTCTCTCCAGTGCTGGAAGTCAGAGGCTGTACAGAGTCTGGAGGGTAAGCTAATAAAAAGAAATGAAGGGTTGAATGCAATAGCAGAAAATCCAGGCACAAACAATTATTAAAATAATTCCTCAGGTTTACACCTGGGGTTCCCTTTCTTACCAAAAAAAAAAAAAATCTGTGGTGGGAAGGAAGGAAAATAACATTAATAGTGATTTTCTTTATATTGCTCATAGCACAGTGAAAGATATTAGTACTTTTTTTAAAAAAAGATAATCCTATAGACTACAGTGTATTCTATCAAGAACTGATATAATTTGGTGTACTTAAAAAGAATAGCCCAGGGGCTGAATTATTTTAATTTTCTTCTCTAATGAGAGGTTCTTTGTATTTCTTCTAAGAACACTTGTTTTCTCTGTCTTCTGTCTCCCACATCCTCTCCCACATACACATGCCAAAAGAAGGGGGAAAAAAAAGCATGTAAGCTGGGCCTGCCTGGTGAAAATCTTATGTATTGGGAGTGAAGCTCGTACATAAACAGCCAAGAAGTACATGCACATATGTGCTTGCAAATACATACGTGTGCACATACATCCCACATGAAACCTCTAATTTTCAATTTGCTATTCAGGGGGAAAGTCGCTTTTATTTTTTTGTATTGCATATTTTAAAATTAATTTTTATTGAATTATAGTTGCTTTACACTACCATGTCAGTTTTCTTCTGAACACAGCAAAGTGAATCAGCTATACATATACGTATATACCCTCTTTTTTAGATTTTCTTCCCATTTGGGTCACCACAAAGCACTGAGTGGGGTTCCCTGAGCTATAAAATAGGTTCTCATTAGAAAATCACTTTTCAAGTGGGAAACAGCAAAATTGTCTGGGTATCTTTTTCCAACTCGCCTATTAATTTCACAGCCTTTTGTTTTATATTGCTGTTAAGGTGCTGAGCAGGGAGTCAGTCTCAAGAAAATTCAGATTTGCGGTTTCTTTTTCTCAATACTTATTAACTAAGGGGAAATTGCTACTACTGGGTAAATGCCAAGGGTCAGGAATGCTATTAGGCACTTTATATGCCTTATGTTAGGGGTTTACACAGTGTGATCACACAGGAATCCAACGTGTGACCCCCCCCTCCCCCAAACTGGCAGTAGCAATACCTGGGAACTTGTTAGGAATGCACATAATCAGGCCTCATCCAAGGCCTAGGGAATCTGCAGCTCTGTGGTGAGTCCAGCAATCTGTTGGGACAAGCCTTCCAGGTGATTCCAGTGTATCTTCAAATGTGGGAACCACTACTTTGTATCATTTAAACCCCTTAACTGCTTTATGAAGAATGAATTGCTATGTGCCTCTTCAGTTTCCCCTAAAGGAGGATGGTGAGGCTTAGGAGGTAACGTGATCTGCCCCACAACAGGTCAACAGTGGGGCAAAGATTTAAACTCTAATAATTCATGCTTCTAACCTTAAACCTTTTCCATGCAGTCTTCTATATAGTCCCTGTTGGCTATAGAAAGCAGCTTCAGATTTCACAAACAGCTCTGCCTTGCCTTGCTTGGAGAGGATGCAACTTTCCAGGCATGGAGGCGCAGTGGTCCTTCCTTTATTACACCTGCAGTCACAACTCTTCTTCCACCCTCAGCCCTCAGTCCAACAGACATGGCATCGCACAGGTGACTTGGAGGCATGAGTAGCATTTAAAGCATCAGGAGAGTAGCCCAGGGTGATGACCAGACCTTCGTACTTCTGATCTCAAGAATTCAGACTTTACCCTCCCAACTCTACACAGGCGGAGGCTTATAAGTAACCAAGACATGGGCCACCGTGCCTGTTCCTAAATCTTACCATGTTCTTGAGACACAGCTCTTTACTTCTTTGCAAGAACTCTGATTCAGCTGATATAAGAGAAACAGCAAGTAAAGGAGAGTCAGACAGATTCTACGGGGAGCTCCTGAGACATTCCCAAGACCAGTTTTGTTTCACTGATTGGAGTTATCAAGAAAGATTTTTTAAAAGAGAGGTTTGTTGGACTTCCCCAGTGGTTCAACAGTTAAGACTCCTCACTTCACTGCAGGGGGTATGGGCTCCATCCCTAACTGGGCACCTAAGATCCGCATGCGCTGTATGTAGCACAGCCAATGAATAAGTAAATAAGAGGACTTGTGCTAGGTTTATATTTTCCTTAAAATTGGTGCCATCGCGGATGTAAAATTGGTGAGATTTGGATAAAGCTGATGAGGTGTACTAATTTTGTGGTTATGACATTGTACCATTGCTGCGTGAAATGTTTACCCCTAGGACGAACTGGGTGAAGGGTATATAAGACCTCTCTGAATCATTTCTTATAACTATATGTGAATCTTCAACTGTCTCGAAAACTTTTTAAAAAATGGTGTCATGCGGGCATCAGGGAAAACAAAGTAAAACTTGTAAAAACTTGTTAGAAGATGAATAAAATCTGGAGATCAGATGCTGACTATAAATAATAATACTGCACTTTATCCTTGAAATTTGCTGAGAGTAGATCTTCAGTGTTCAAAAATACACAAACATAACTATGAGGCAACAGGTGTGCTAATTAACTTGACTATGGTAATCATGTCATAACATATAAATATATCAAATCATCAAATTGTACACTGTTTAAAAAAAACATGTAATGCAACCAAATTTATTTGCTAATCAGACTTCAATAAAGCAACGGAAAAACTGGTGTCATGCAAGAAAGACAGGAAGTAGTCTAAGGAAAATAACCTAGGGCTATGCTACTTCAAATCTTTAAATGTCATCCCTTCCTGAGCCTTAGCATCCCAGCAGCTTCCTGGCAGTGGAAAGGAAGGCTCTCACCTCATCTTATTCTCTCTCGCGAGTCATTGAAACCCAGATGCTTTTGCTCACTACTGAAGCCACACTCTGAGGGAGGGTCTCCTTGATCTGGTAATCAGTGGGCACGTTTAGCACCCATCCTTAGGCATGGTTGCTAGGTAACAAGGCCACTCTCTGCTATTTTGGTACATCATCTCTCAACTTACTCCTTCCTCGAAAGGGGTGGACAGGTTGTGAAGAAGGAGTCTTTGTTGGAAAGAAATCCATTGGTTGCTGCCTATTCAGTTCTTTTTTTTTTTTTTTCCCCTAAGCTGCCAGACGAAGTATTTAAAAATACACCTAAGCTGGTTTGGGTGGCAGGAATGTCACATCAACTGACTGCCTGTTAATGGTTTTGATGGAAAGCTTCATGTGACATCCAGCCTTCCAGTCGATTGCCCCTCACCAGGAAGTCTGAAAATAAGATCAATGCTTCCATTGGTGGTGAGGTATGAAAACAGACAGGATACTCACTCCTCAAGCAAATGTTGGGGGCTGGACAAGACGAATATGTTTTTACTAGAAACACTCATTATGCCAAAGACATATCATTTAACCCTCATAATATCTGCAAGGTAAGTATTTGAATCTCTTTTTTATGGATAATGAAAGACTAGAAAAGTGAATTAATTTTCCAGGACCCACTAGCCAGGGAAGATGTGGTGAGGGTGGGGTGTCAACTCAAACTGGACACTTCTAAACTCTAAACTCATAGTTATATCAGCTACGTATGCTACACTGTTGTTGTTTAGTCGCTAAATCATGTCCGACTCTTTGTTACCCCATGGACTGTAGCCCACCAGGCTCCTCTGTCCATGAGATCTCCTAGGCAAGAACACTGGAGTGGGGTGCCATTTTCCTCCTCCAGAGGATCTTCCTGACGCAGGAATCAAATCGATGTCTCCTGTATCTCCTGCACTGGCAGGCGGAGTCTTTACCACTGAGCCACCACAGAAGCCTGTGTATTCTATGGAGACTTCTCTAATTGCAGATTTTTCATAATCAGGAAGCTATACTTTCTGCCATCACAGTTGATACTTTCAAGAATATATCTTATAAATAAGAGGGGCTTTCTTGTTTTAAGAGTAGAGAGAGCCAGAAGACTTTAAATGATCAAAACAACCATTTTTTTGTGGTACAGATGAACCACAGATGAACCTACTCTCAGAGCAGAAATACAGACACAGAAGTAGTGAAAGTGAAGTCGCTCAGTCGTGTCCGACTCTTTGCGACCCCGTGGATGCAGCCTACCAGGCTTCTCTGTCCATGGGATTCTCCAGGCAAGAATACTGGAGTGGGTTACCATTTCCTTCTCCAGGGGCTCTTCCCAACCCAGGGACTGAACCTGGGTCTCCCACATTGGAGGCAGATGCTTTAACCTCTGAGCCATCAGGGAAGCCCCACAAAGCCCCTCAGAAGTAAAGAACAAACATATTGACAGCAAGGGATGAAGGGAGGTGGGATGAACTGGGAGACTGGGATTGACATATGCACACTGCTGTATATAAAACAGAAAACTAATGAGAACCTACTTGTAGAACAGGGAACTCTATTCAATGTTCTGTGGTGACCTAAATGGGAAGGAAATTTTAAAAAGGGGGGATATATATATGGCTGATTCGCTTTGCCATACAGCAGAAAGTAACTCAGCATTGTAAAGCAACTATACTCTAACAAAAAAATTTTTTAAAGGGGGTGTTAAATAATTTTCTAATTCACATTGAAAAAAAAATAACCTCTATTTTAGCCCAGATTTGGCCATGTTTTAAAAAAAGGCGGGGAAGTGGGGGAAGATTATAGATCTGTATGGTTCACAATTTATTGTAAAATGCTTTGCCTCTCTTTGGTACTTTGCATAATCATTATAATACCTCTCATGCATACAATGCTTTAGGGCTTACAAAGCACTTTCACATATATTATCTCATTTGATCTTCATAATAATCCTATAAGCTCAGTAAAACATTTCACAAATGGGGTTCAGAGGGTAAACAAATTGCCAGATCACTGTTTCTCAAAGGGGAACACCTGAGTTTTAGCCAGGACACAGCTTCCTCATGTGGGATGGTCTTGTGCACTGCAGGATATATAGCCATCCTGGGCTTCCACGTATTAAATGCCAAGGGCTCTGACTAGTCATGATCACAGCTAACCCCTCATCCAACCACATTTTCAAATGGGTACTATGGGAGATGAACATATCATGCCCTAAGGAGAGCCACTGATATAGGGCAAGGGTCAGGGTAGGGGATCACACTTTAGCTAGCTATGGAGCAGGGGCTCAAATCTGGTCTCCAAATGGCAATTACAGTGCTCTTTCTATGCTCTCACAGTGTCAGGCCATCCAGTGTGTGGTGACATAAGCAGGGCTGGGTGGTCTTCATTACATAGGTCCCATCATGTCAAGGAGAGTATAGTAAAGCAACTGGGCAGAAGGCTAGGATGATCACCAAGTAACTGACCAAATGGCCAGTTGGTCACTGAGATAATCCTACCTTTGCAAAGTTGGTTTTTTATTTTTTTGGACATAAATTACCAGGATCTATACCAAAAGGCAAATGGATGCAGAAGAGCCTTATGTAACACAAGGATTAGATCTAGATTCATCTCTCCTATCAGTAACCTTCTAATATTCCATTTAATTTAATGATATGTTTATAGTCAGGGAACCAGATTAGTTCTTTAAGTATACTTTAACATATAAATACATATCAACAGAGTTTTAAAATTAGTTCTTCTAAAAAAATAAATAAAAATAAAATTAGTTCTTCTACTTATCATACCACTTAGAACAGAATATGTCTTATATTTCAATTTTTCTGTTGAGGTTACAAATTGGCCATTTATGAACTCAGTCCTGTAATTAAATGGGCATGTTTAATTTGGCCTCCTTGATTTTTTTAAATTAAGAATGTGATTTTGGTTTCCTTTAGTTGATATGCACATACTGCCTTTCATCACAGACCCAACCACTCCCAACTGTATTCCATTTAGTTTATTTAATCCTTTATCTCATATGTATGGTTCCTGTAGGCAACTGAATTTCATGGTCATGTAAAAGTGCATAGCCTAGGGATTATTAAGTGAGAAAGAAAGGTTGAGGATTCATGAAAAAGATGGCATATCAAGACTTAGGGGCCTGATGCTAATGACTTAAAAGCGTACAGGCTTCGATTTATAATAGCCAAGACATGGAAACAAATCTAAATGCCCACCAACAGATGACCTGGCAAAGAAGATGTGGTATATAAAGTGGAATATTATTCAGCCACAAAAAGAATGAAATAACACCATTTGCAGCTACGTGGATAGACCTAGAGATCATACTAAGCAAAGTCAGAAAGGGAAAGACAAATACCAGAGATATCACTTAGATGTGGAATCTAAAATGTGATACAAATGATCTTATTTACAAAGCAGAAACACACTCAAAGACACAGAGATAAGACTTGTGGCTGCCAAGGAGAAGGGGGAGTGGGTGAGGGTTGAACTGGGAGTTTAAGATTAGCAGACGCAAGCTATCATATATAGAATGGATAAACAACAAGGTCCTACTGTACATAGCACAGGAAACTATATACAATATCATACAATAAACAATGGAAAACAATAACTGCATCATTTTTCTGTAGCCTAGAAATTAACACAGTATTTTATATCAACTATACTTCAATAAAATAATAAGTGAGTGCAGGCTTTTCACTTTCAGAAACCTTGGTTTTGCTGCAAAAAAAAGAGACAGCATTATAAGTTCCCCCATGTCATACGTTACTGTGAATACCAAATGAATGGATGATATGTGCTGGGGCGTGGGGAATCTCACCCATGGCAAAGGTCATGAGGAAGAGGCCTGATGGGCAAAGGTGCGATCAGGCCTCAAGGGGCCCCCCTTCTCGAGCATCTACCCCCAAACCAGAATCTGCCTGTTTTATTATTTCATGACTTTCACCAACTCCTCTGACATTAACAGGGGGCTATCCCCGACCACATTTCTCTGGAGAAAATCAACTTAGGGCTCTAGCTAATAAGTCTCCTGGACATGAGAGAAATATTTCAATTCAAACCCCCTCTGTTAACATTGTAGCTTCCTTGGCAGGTCTATCCAGACTCTTGCAGCTATGCATATGATTGTTCACAGCCTCCCAACTGTGAGAGGCATGGGAAGCCTAAAACATCGAGCCTTTCAAAGAGTTAAAAGTTATTAGAGTAGTACTGGCGTAGGATTTCATTATCGGGCCAGTGCTTGTTGCTAAGTTCCCATATCTCTATCCACTGTGCACCTGGGAGCGCATTAGTTAACATAGTTGGAATGTAAGAAAAACAAGTGTAGCCTTGAAATTAACCACATCAGACTTTTGAGCTAATTGGTTCTTTCTTGTAACTCACTGCACCTTTGCTCTGTGAGAAATGTAACTTGTTTAATACTTTCTGAGGATGACATAGATTAGAAATGTAAAGAAAAAACATTTCAAGGGAAAATAAGTTTTCTGGTTGAGCAGCCTTTATCAAAAGAGGGTCATAAAATGCCCACAGGTCTCCAAGGCCAGAAGATAATGTACACAACATTGTCTATGGGAAAGGTTTGCAGAAAAAATCCTGGTTTCGATAAAGACAAAACAGATGTAATGTTTGGGCTGACTCTGTATGACTTTGCATCTTTCATTTCCCTCTATGTACAAGTAAAGGTATAAAAGACCCTTTTGAAAATAAAAATAATGGGCCTCGCTGGAAGAAGCTTGTTCAACCAGTGTCTCTTTTTTTTTTTTTTCTTTTTCTTTCTTTTCTTTCTCTCTTACTCTCTTTTTCAGGCTGATCCCTTGGAGCATAGAGGCTCTCTGTGTTCACTTATCTGCCCAGGTTTCTAAGACCTAAACAGAAAGACATTCTGCGTCTTCACTCCCTCAGGAGACTGGGAGGGCACCTGTGGCCTCTGTAAACAGGGCAAACTCCTTGTCTCGAGGTTTTATTGGCTTTCTATGTAAACAAAGGAATATCACCTCTTTCTTTCCTCTATTCCTCTCTCATTCATTCATTCATTCATTCATCCACCAACACCATTTCTCCTGAGGGTTCCCCTGGATCTTGCGGGGGCTGGACCCTGGCAGATATGAAAACACTTTGATAAAGTTCAAAGTGCAGCATCCACCCATCCACTGACTATTTACCAAAGGTCTACAGTTTACTTAACATTCTTGGTTCTTGGGTTCTGGGCCAAGAATAAAGAGCAAGTCAAGGCTTCATGGAGCTAGTATTAGCTCTCCAGGCTTTATGTTCAATATTAATGAGTACTCTATTAATTTTTGACAGCCACCTCTTTAAGAGAAGACTAAAACACAGTTCACCTTGAGAGCAATGCAAGATAAAGACTAGAGAAGCTGGAGGAGATGCTACCTCAACTCTCCATTTGATTCAGGAGTTATCCCTGCCCAATGGCCAACCTCTTGTCAATAAACAGCAGTGTCTGGTCTGCTGAAATCTTACTTTTTTCTTCTACCACCATCAGCTAGGTAAGTCATCCCTTCTTTGCTCTAATAACATCCTGTGCTTAGCTCTGTGAAGGCACCTATCACATTGCGTTGAAATCATTCCATTTCAGAAGACCATAAGCATCTTCACACAATCCTGACCCAGTAAAGGTCTGTCACCTAGTAATGACCCAACTCATGTTCATCATTGAAAATTATTCTCTCTCTCCTCCAGACCACAGCAAGTCACCAAAGTTACTTCTCTAGGTTATGATACAAATCAGGATCACCTTCAACATGAAAGAAAAAATTTACCCTCATCAGCATGAGAAGTGTTCTCCCAGTCCACCATAATCATAATCATCTACCGCCATTCTTTTCCCCACTGGCCGGTCAAACTGGTACACCAGGGAGGGAAATGCTGAAAATGTCTCCCCTTCATTTTCCCTGGAAAAGTAAATATAGGGAAAACAAGGTAGAAGGAGCATGGCTATGCTGAGTGCTAGAAGCTAAATTAATCAGATACCCTACAATTCCAGTTGATCATAAACAATCTCCCTACAGGAAATTGGTTCTGTAACTGCACAGTCATGATTTAAGAAATCCTTCAATACATGGCCTTTTCAATGATATAAAAGCTATTATACTGTCTGATGGGATGTGCTGGACTTGGACATTTCTCTCCCAAGATAAGAGTCCACATGTTCTGTGGAAACTTTATTACATTATTTTTACATTAGGAAAATAAACACACACAAGAGATCATCTGGTCCAAGCCGAGGCAAGAGATGCCATAGGACATTTCTATTATCCAGTCAGTCTTTTTATAAATGGATTTATAAATCTTCACATGCTGCTGCTAATAAGTCACGTCAGTCATGTCCGACTCTGTGCGACCCCATAGATGGCAGCCTACCAGGCTCCCCCATCCCTGGGACTCTCTAGGCAAGAATACTGGAGTGGGTTGCCATTTCCTTCTCCAATGCATGAAAGTGAAAAGTGAAAGTGAAGTCATTCAGTTGTGTCCGAGTCCTAGCGATCCCATGGACTGCAGCCCACCAGGCCCCTCTGTCAATGGAATTTTCCAGGCAAGAGTACTGGAGTGGTGTGCCGTTGCCTTCTCCAATAAATCTTCACATAGCCTCATGTAAATTGTGGACTTTACCAGCTGCTGCCCATGGAACAATTCCAATTTGCTGGGGAGGATTTTTTCTTCATATGCACAAATCACTGCATTTCCTAGATGTGGTAGACAAGTGTGTACATTTCAAAGATGATAACCAGGATAACTGCTTGATAACAAAATCCAGCCATTTTAAGAGTGGCAAAGCAGAGAGCCTCTTTAAAGTCTGGGCAGATTTTTCATAGAGCCTACTCATTTTTAACAAGCATCAAAATAGCTAACACCTATTGTGTGGTATATGCCATGTAGTAGGCAGCACTTGATACATACTGAATCCTTGCAAAAACTCACTAAGGAAATATTGTTATCTTCATTTTCCAGATGAGGAAACTGAAAATCAGAGAGGCAAAGTAACTTTTCTAAGGTCACACAGCTCACAGAGTCACTATTACACCTGGGTAACATACCATCGCAGTCTACCCCTGCATGTGGCTGTCTCTATGACAATGGTCCACTGTCACAGTCACCATGGAGAGCATCAGGTTCTCTGGAATGAGCACTGGGTACAAGTCTTACAACTGGATTGCAGGCATGGCTCCATCACCAGATGACTGTGGGGGCATCAATAAATCACTTAATTTCTCTTAACCTCCAGGATCCATATAATTCAGGCATAAGAAAACACAGATGTTCAGAAAAAATTTTTAAAGGTCACAGATATGATTTTCCAGAATATAAATTCTGTGAACACATTCTCCTAAATAACTATAGTAGGAAGTACTCAAAAATTGTGGTTGAGTGAATGAGTGATAAAGGAAAAATCACTACACAAAAGGCATCGAATTCAGCAAATATTCACAACAGCTGATCTGAGCTGACTACTTACTATGTGCTACTATCCTAATATGAATAGAATCATCACACCTCAAGACCATGGTGCAGCATAGGTATGTATCCTCATCCACAGGAAACAAGTAAGAAGACAGATACAGGAGAGCTAAGCATCTTGCCTGAAACTGCACAGCTAAGTCTTAGAGCTAGTTTTAAAAACCAGATTCCCTCTGGTCAAGATACAATGGGAACACAAAGATAAATTACTGACACTGATAAATCATCATCGGTCTCTTAAAGAGTTCATTGCCAACAGGTAAGCCATGGGCAGAAAAATAAGAAAGACCATTGGATTTAGTTCATTTCAGTTCAATGGCTCAGTCATATCCAATTCCTTGTGACCCCATGGACCGCAGCATGCCAGGCTTCCCTGTCCATCACCAGCTCCCGGAGCTTGCTCAAACTCATGTCCATCGAGGTTGTGATGCCATCCAACAATCTCATCCTCTGTCATCCCCTTCTCCTCCTAGGCTTCAGTTTTTCCCAGCATCAAGGTCTTTTCTAATGAGTCAGTTCCTCGGATCAGGTGGCCAAAATATTGGCACTTCAGCTTCAGCATCAGTCCTTCCAATGCATATTCAGGACTGATTTCCTTGAGGACTTCCTGTTTTGATCTCCTTGCAGTCCAAGGGACTCTCAAGAGTCTCCTCCAACATCACAGTTCAAAAGCATCAATTCGTCGATGCTCAGCTTTCTTTATGGTCCAACTCTCACATCCACATATGACTACTGGAAAAAGCATGGCTCTGACTATACGGACCTCTGTTGCCTAAATGATGTCTCTGCTTTTTAATATGCTGTCTAGGTTGGTCATAACTTTCGTTCCAAGGAGCAAGTATCTTTTGATTTCATGGATGCAGTGATTTTGGAGCCCAAGGAAAGAAAATGTGTCACTGCTTCCACTTCTTCCCCTTCTATTTGCCATGAAGTGATGGGACTGGATGCCATGATGTTAGCTTTTCAACACTGAGTTTCAAGTCAGCTTTTCACTCTTCTTCTTCACCTTCATCAAGAGGCTCTTTAGTTTCTTTTCACTTTCTACCATTGGAGTGGTACCAACTGCATACCTGCGGTTGTTGATATTTCTCCCGGCAATCTTAATTTCAGCTCGCGCTTCATCCAGCCCAGCATTCTGCATGATGTACTCTGCATAGAAGTTAAATAAGGAGGGTGACAATAGACAGCCTTGACATACCCCTGTCCGGCTTTTGAACCAGCCCGTTGTTCCATGTCTGGTACTGTTGGTTCTTGACCCACATACAGGTTTTTTAGGAGACAGGTAAAGTGATCTGGTATTCCCATCTCTTTAAGAATTTCCTTAGTTTGTTGTGATCTACATAGTCAAAGGCTTTAATGTAATCAATGAAGCAGAAGTAGATGTTCTTCTGAAACTCTGCTGCTATTTCAGATAGCATCAGATGTCACTCGGAAGGTGGTTTCATTTCACTGAAGGATATTGTAGAGGATAAACTTCAGAGCAGAATTTTCACCTAGCACCAATTTCAGCTTGATGTGCACTTGTTACCAGCAGGATTAAGGAATGGAGAGAGGGGATCAGTTCAGTTCAGTTGCTCAGTTGTGTCCGACTCTTTGCGACCCCATGAATCGCAGCACGCCAGGCCTCCTTGTCCATCACCAACTCCCGGAGTTCACTCAGACTCACGTCCATCAATTCAGTGATGCCATCCAGCCATCTCATCCTCTGTCGTCCCCTTCTCCTCCTGACCCCAATCCCTCCCAGCATCAGAGTCTTTTCCAATGAGTCAGCTCTTCACATTCTGTCTCTCCTCACAGAGCTCATCAAGAGCTTCTGATGTGAAAACACAAAGCTTATGTTAGTCTGTATCTATAGAACCTAAATGTAGAAAGACAAGCCGGGGCGTTGGCTGGTGTGATGGATGGAGCCAGCTACTGCAACTGCTGAAAAATCTCCCAGTCTTACAGTTATAAAACTAAAGGCAGAGCAGAAGGGGCCATCTGCTTTCTCTGGCTATGGATCCATGCCTGCTTGGAAGGAAGGAAGAGACCCTCCGCTTCTTTCAAACAACAGCAACCAACAACTTCTCCTTGTTCATTTTTGGAGGAACTGCTTATTCTAGGTAGGAAGAGTCTTAAATATGTTCCCATATCTAAAATTAGGAAAGAGTAGGAAAGCAACAAGGCACTGTCTTTTTGTTTCCAGGTCTCTGTCAGCGTTCCAGTCCCAGGGAGAGTCCAGGCTACTTTTCTAGCCTTGGGAGAAGAGAGCACAGATTTTTCAATGATTCTTACAGTTTTAACAGGTGATAGTTGCAACAACTAAGGTTACTAGTACCTTTTAATACTATTTTTATCCTGGAAAAGATATTCATTATCTAAGTTCTGGGCTCTGCCCTGGATTGCTTCAGGATCCCTCATGGGAAAAGAAAGGAGACAGAAGCTGGAGGTGAGCTAGGTTCACTCCCCTTCCCCTATAAGGTTCTATACCCTTCCCCTAAAGAGCATCTCTATTTTTATCTGTTTGTTAGAGTTCTACATAAGATTGCTTTTGATAAAACTTTTCACTTACTAAACTAAATTGATCTGGGAAAAATCAGATCACTAACCATATATATGATATTATCTCTACAGAAATATACATACATGCACTTATTTTCTTTTATTTTACTTTTTAGCCATGCCCTACAGCATGTGGGATCTTAGTTCCCTGACCAGGGTTTGAACACATGCCCCCTGCCTTGGAAGGGCAGAGTCTTCACCACTGAACTACAATGGAAGTCCCATATATGCATTTATACTGCACAGAAAAGAGAAACTTTTGATGAGTGATAACTCGCATTTTTCAGAGAAGGCAATGGCACCCCACTCCAGTACTCTTGCCTGCAAAATCCCAGGGACAGAGGAGCCTGGTGGGCTGCAGTCCACAGGGTCGCTATGAGTTGGACATGACTGAGCGACTTCACTTTCACTTTTCACTTTTAGGCATTGGAGAAGGAAATGGCAACCCACTCCAGTGTTCTTGCCTTGAGAATCCCAGGGACGGGGGAGCCTGGTGGGCTGCCATCTATGGGGTCACCACACAGAGTTGGACATGACTGAAGTGACTTAGCAGCAGCAACTCACACTTTTAGTGTTTCAATTGTATTTTCTAAGTTTCTAAGTTCTCTGTCACAGGTTTTTGTAAGAAGAAAAAAGAATCATGAACGTAAGTAAAAGAAACCTTTATATTTTCAACACTTTTGGACCTTTGAGGACTCCTTGGCAATGTGAAGTTTGTTACAAGAAGAGATGCTCTTCTAGACATGACTGAGGAGGACATTCTGTTTCACATGTGGAAGCATTCACTTTGGGCATTTCTGAAGCTCAGGGCAAGTTGTTGGCTTTCAACTGGCATAGCCCAGCATCCCTAAGACAATTGCTATTTCCAACTGGATGGAGATGGGATATCCAGTAACAAGCAATTCACACTTAAAGAATAGTCTAATCCAATTGAGCAGATGCCCTCACTTTATAGACAACAAAGGAAGAGGAGAAGTGATTGCTGAGGCTACTACACAGTGGTGATAGAAAAATCAGGTCTTCTGAGTTCTTCTAAATCAACTGGGCATAGTTAATCCTTCTTTAGTGACAAACTGAGCCAGAGCACAGTAGTTAAGGGTACCACCTCTGAGGTCAGACCACTTGCCAGATACAACCACACAAGTCACCTATCTTCTCCATGCTTCTGCTCCTTCATCTGAAATATCAAGACCAGGACCTTACTGTACAGGGTTATTGTGAGGCTTGGATCCAAAAATCTCATGTCTGTCCGCCAGCACATGGCTGGACCTAGTCTGGTCTCATCAAACATTTGCAAGAACGATAAGTATCACTATCATATTTTCTTTTCTCCTCCCACCTATCCACTTTCCCAGGAAGCACCAAATTGAATTTAACTGTACATCCAGTCAAGTTACAGAGGATAGATAAGCTAATGTGATAGGTAAGAAGCTTATCTGCTATGGAAAAATAGGGAAAATTAAGACTGCAATATTCTCCCTACGACAATTCTCTTATACAAATACACCCAGGTAGTGCTGAACAGTATCATAATCCAGCTTGGCATCACTAACCAACAGGTGATGGAATGAGGAGTCTTGGAGATGCCTCTGAAACCTGCGGGTCTCCTGGTGAGCAACACCAGTTAAATTGTTATAAAGAGAAAGCATTTGGCTTTTAGAAGGTGAATTAAAAAGTCAAAGTCAGGAAGCAGGAGGGAGTAAGTACAAGCTATGTCATACTTTAAAGACTTAAAACTTTGAGATGCTGTAAAGGAAAAATCCAATGTTGGGGTCATTTAGCTGGCATTCTTAAACAAGGAATTCTTATATGGTCTGTAGGGAGTCTATGAAACTCCTAAACCTATGTGCAAAACAGTGTGTGGCTGAGTGTTTAGGGGGCAGAAAGACTGCAATCTTCAGATTTTCAAAAGAGTTAAGACCCCAAATCCTGATTCTGCCGATTTCTAACTCTGCAATTGTAATCAGTCACTTAACCTCTCTGGGAATAATAAAATGTTACCCCATACTGTTATTATGATAATTAACTGAGTTAATATTTAAAACACACTTAGAAAAAATACTCAGGGTACAGCCAGTGTTCATTCACCATCATCAACATCGTCATCCTGGATGCAGAAGGAACTGCTTGCCTGTGGGTCCTGGACAAACCCTGCCCTATAATTAATGAGCAAGTCATTTGACAGATATGGGCATAATTGCCCAATAAATAAAATGGGATGCCTCCCAGCTCTAATACTGTGGAACACCTGTTTGGCTCCAGGCATTGGGCGGGCCTTCTAAATATCAAGGTAATATAATGTCCCTTCCCAGGAGGACTAACTCATGGTCTGGGATGGGCAAATGAGTACAACATAAACACAGATAATTATAATTAACTGCCAAATTCAATAGCAGAGATACATTCAGAGGATGACAGGGACACAGATGGGAGATCTAATTCAGTTGTGGGCAAATAGGACCTTTAACACCGGTCCAGAAAAGCTTTGCTTCAGTTCAGTTCAGTCACACAGTCGTGTCCAACTCTTTGCGACCCCATGAATTGCAGCACGCCAGGCATCCCTGTCCATCACCATCTCCCAGAGTTCACTCAGACTCACATTCATCGAGTCTGTGATGCCATCCAGCCATCTCATCCTCTGTCGTCCCCTTCTCCTCCTGCCCCCAGCCCTTCCCAGAATCAGAGTCTTTTCCAATGAGTCAACTCTTCTCATGAGGTGGCCTAAGTACTTTGCTTACAAAGATGTTATTTCAGGGGGACGGAGGAAATGGTCAGGGTCCTTTAAGTAAAGACCAAGAGATGAGAAATAACACTGCAAGTGTGAGAGGCCACAGTGGATTCATGGTTCTGGAGTCCAAAATATGGGATAAGAAGTGGTAAGAAGGCTAGACTATGAAGGGCCTGGATGCCTTGGAGAGGAGCTGAGACTCACCTTGAAGGGAACCTTGTAAGATGTGTGCAGAGCTCTGAAGATGTGTTGGGGAGGCCAGGACTGGAGGGCACAGACTAATCAGACTAATTATAAGACTAATTATAAGAGGTTCTGAAGTACATACATACAGAGAGAAATGAGGGTTACAAGAACTAAGGCCACACCACGAACTGTGATTGTGGCTGAGGGGATACTGAGAGGAAGAAAAATACACAAAACACTGAGGAGATAAACAGGAAGTGACGTGGTGATTGATTATACCCTGGATGCAAAGGAGACATATTCAAGAAAACCACTGAGGTTTCTGCTTGGATGACTGGGTACATGGTGATTCCAGCATCTGAAATTAGAAGAATGAGCTGGGACTAATGTTTAGGGAGACACTATGGGATACAGCGAGTTGGAGGAAACTGAGGAGGACAGACGGAGTGAATCCAGACTAGGTCTCTAATAAGGATTAAATTAGACAATGCACATCGATTACTCCATGAACTACAAAAAACTAACTATCATCATAACTCCTGCCTTCAGCTTACAGTATAAGCCTCAAAAGTTCTTATTTAACCTCTTTCAGCCTTAAATGTTTCATATCCTTCAATGGGAATAATAACCACCCATCATCTCTAACTCATAAGACATTGGGTATAAAGTGAAATTGTCTATGAATCATCAAGCTCTTTCTCAGAAAGACCCATAAATTTAATAATATTATTAAATGGCATTACATTCAAAGAGATGAGACTGTGTAGAACATGATTTCCACAGGATTTAGTAATGAGAAGACAATTACAGCTCCGAAATGCATGGTTTAACATGACAGCCAGTTTGCCATGATAATTTTAATCATGTAAGTGAGAACTTAGTTTTCCTATCAGTCATATGTCTATTTATGAGAATTCTTTCCTAGAAAATAAAATACTGTATATGTTTTGGTATATGTTGTGTATGTGTGAGAGACTGAACGTGTATACCCCCCACATGTACATGTGGGAAATAATTAATAATAAACAGCTTTGGGTCCCTGGGGACTGGTTAATTAAAGCTGAGGACATCATACTTTTCATAAAAAGTTTTTATACTGTCATATAAACTTTTAACCAGCAGAACTGGCTCATAAGAAATAATCAATAGTCACAATTAAGGATTGGTAATTATCTAAGATATCTGGTGAATCTTGCATCCCAAATGAGGCAGACTCCTGTTTGCATATTTAATTTTCTGGGTTACTGCCAGTCTTTTCTATTGACCAAATCAAGAAATCACAATAGAATGTCAGCTGAAATCCTGTTCTGTAGTACACATCTTGGAGTCTCCAAGTACCAGACAGGCTTTATATTCATTCATCTAACAGTCCATTGACTTTTGATGGAAAAGAACTTGATTTACTCCATCCATCTCCAAACAGTAAACGAGATGCTAAATTCCTTCCTGTAACACATTCTATTCTTTAACAGCCCTTACCGCCAGTAAATATCTCCTCTTAGTTTCATCTAAATCCATTATTAGGCACCAATCAGCATGCACAAAGTAGAGAGGAAACCTTACCACTTAAATCCATAAGTAAGAGAAGAAAGAAAACCTTTTACTCCAAAACAAACAAAAGGAAAACTACTAGCTAAGAGTGTCCTTGGGCGTTCCTTAGAGTGACACCTATAGCTGATCATTGCATTAGCAAAATACTGACCTCATTGCATGTATAGTTTGAGTACAGATTCCAAACCTATGGCTGGGTTTCTTCTAGTATATTTAAGAATGTTTTCCTTTTCTTTAATATGCTCTGAATAAAACTGAACTGCGGGTTCTCCATAGAAAGTGCATTTGGGGCTTTCCCTCTTATAAAGTGATTTCTGCTTATAGTCCAATTAGCTGTAGCTTAGTAATCTTTTTGGAGAAGGAAATGGCAACCCACTCCCATACTCTTGCCTGGGAAATCCCATGGATGAAGAAACTTGGTAGGCTACAGTCCATGGGGCTGCAAAGAGTCAGACATGACTGAATGACTTCACTTCACTGCGTAATCTTTTGACAATGTAAATAAAGCAACTTGCAAAAGGCTTTCTGCAACAGAAAAACAAAACAAAAAACATGGTTTACTCAATGGGTTTGTCTCACAAGTATCTTCTTGGAGACGGAGAACTCCTTATTTCCTATACTCATTTTGGCACTTGGGCTTGAAAGCCATAAAGTAATTTAGCAATCGCACTCCTGGGCTTGTATCCAGAGAGAAACTTTGATTTAAAAAGATACATACACCCCAAGGTTTACTGCAGCACTATTTGCAATACCCAAGACATGGAAACAACCAAAATGTCCATCAGCAGATGAATGGATAAAGATGTGGTACATATATATAATTTATGACACAGCCAGAAAAAGTAAAGAAATAATGCCATTTGCATGAACCTAGAGATGATCCTACTAAGTGAAGGAAGTCAGGGAGAGAAGGACACATACACTATGATATTACTTATGGGTATGATCTAGAAATCAATACCAATGGACTCATTTTACAAAACAGAAACAGACTCACAGACTTAGAAAAAAACTTCTGGCTACCAAAGGAGAAAGCTGGGGCAGAGGGAGGGATAAATAAGGAGGTTGGGATTAACATATACATAGTAGTATATATATACACTGAAAGTGAAAGTGAAGTTGCTCAGTGGAGTCTGACTCTGCGACCCCATGGACTGTAGCCCACCAGGCTCCTCTGTTTATGGGATTCTCCAGGCAAGAATATTGGAGTGGGTTGCCATTGTCTTCTTCAGGGGATCTTCCTGACCCAGGGATCCAACCCAGGTCTTCCGTATTGCAGGCAGACACTTTAACCTCTGAGCCACTAGATAATCAAAATTTTCTTGCTGTATAGCATGGGGAAATCTACTCAACACTCTGTAATCACAGAGTGATTAGAGAAAAAGAATCCCAAGGGGAATAGATACATGCATAACTGAACCAGGTGACTGTACACCCAAAACAAACAAAACATTGTAAATCAATTGTGTACCAGTATACAATAAACATTAATTTTACAAAGAAAAGAAATGGCAATGGCATTCCCCTCAGGCCTCGGTGACCTGGGTACTGTCACATCCCTGGAGCCTAAGCAGCCTTGAGTCCCAAGGCTGGACTGGGGTGCCCCTGAGGAAGATGGGGACTATGGATCAGCAAAGGAGTCCCCCTTGGACCTGAAATGCCTGGTTTGTGGTTGATGGGATCCCAATCTCCAGATCCAGGCAGGCCCTCCTATAGCTCAACCAAGCTTAGTGCATCCAAAGGAAGTTGGATGCTCTGGGTGGAAAGAGCTTTGAAATGGCACCTGCTCTCCAAACCTTCTGCTGGTGGGGTTCCAACCAGCAGCCTCCTTCCACAGAGTTGCCCCACCTAAGTACCACAGCACCCTCAGCAGCGTAGCTCCGGGAGGTCTTGGGATTTCTCTGAGGAGTGCAGGGTAAGGGGGAGGAAGTCAAGAGACATGGACGCCAGCACATTCCACTCTAATCTACAACCCAGGTTGCCAAGGAACCCCAGTGGGGCATGAAGTAGCGCTGCCACCTTGTGGACGTTTCTCACAGAAACAACCTGCATACCAGCGCCTGTGGGCAATTCAAATCCACAAGGCCTGCTGAGCTGGAAAAGACACACGCCCTCAAGCGATGTCCTGGGGTGGTAACAAAAAAGTAATTCAAAACAGGGAGGACCTTCAAGAAGGCAATCTCAAGAGGTCCTTTAATGCACACTGTTTTTCCTTTTTTTTTTTTGAAAGCACATGAAAAGATGCTCCACATAGCAACTTACTCAGTTCAGTTCAGTTGCTCAGTAGTGTCCAGCTCTTTGTGACCTCATGGACTGCAGCACGCCAGGCCTCCCTGTCCATCATCAACTCCTGGAGCTTACTCAAACTCATGTCTATTGAGTCGGTGATGCCATCTAATCATCTCATCCTCTGTCGTCCCCTTCTCCTCTCGCCTTCAACCTTTCCCAGCATGTGGGTCTTTTCAAATGAGTCAGTTCTTCACATTAGGTAGCTAAAGTATTAGAGAGCTGCAAATCAAAACTACAAGGAGGTATCACCTCACACCAGCCAAAATAGTCATCCTTAAAAAGACTACAGACAGCAAGTGTGGGAGAGGGTGTGGAGAAAAGGGAACCCTCCTACATTGTTTTTGGGAATATAAATTGGTAACAATGGAGAACAGTACGGAGGTTCCTTAAAAAACTAAAAACAGAGCTACCACATGATCCAGGCATTGTAGTCCTAGGGCTCTATGGAGAGAGAAACCATAATTTGAAAAGATGCATGCCCCTTACACTAGCTAAGACACAGAAACAAGCAAAATGTCCATAGACGGACAGATGGAAAAAGAAGATGTGGTACATATAGACACAATGGAATATGACTCAACCGTAGAAAAGAAAGAAAGAATCCCTTTTCCAGCAACATGGATGGATCTGGACGTAATCACACTAAATGAAGAAAGTCAGAGAAAAACAAGTATCTTATGACATCACTTATATGTGAAACCTTAAGGGAAAAAAAGATATAAATGAACTTATTTATAGAATAGAAACAGACTCACAGACTTCTAAAATAAACTTGTGACTAGATAAAGGTGGGGGGGATAAATTAGGAATTTGGGAATAACATATACACACTACTATGTATAAAATAATCAACAGGGATCTACTGTACAGCACAAGTAACTATTCAATATTCCCCTATATGGGAAAATAATCTGAAAAAGAATGGATATATGTATGCATATATGATAACTGTCATTTAACTGTACATCTGAAACAAAAACACTGTAAATTAACTATACTATAAAATTAAAATTTTTTAAAAAGACAGAAAATTCTATAGTTCTCTGACATTCTCTTGTAACACCAGGATTTCCCTCAAAAACCACTTTGAGACTATGTCTGTCAATTATAATGTTATCTCCCAAATAAGTCAATATATTATTTCCCTCTGGCTTATGGTTCTTTCCCCTTACAGGTGAGGATTGAGAAACTGATTTATTTCCTGTAAGTAAAGACCATCATTCATTTACTTAAAAGGTATCCATTTAGATAACCTATATCCTCAGACAAAAACCAAACATACAGACATCATTTACACCCACATCCAAGACAGATAATCCTCACTGAAACAGTCGAAGACATCTGAGATAGCTTATAGAGAAGATAGAACCTACATGGACCTCATTCATCACAGGTCAAGAGGGCACAGTGTTCATTTATCTACCTGGCAATAAGAAGAGCGGATACTAATACAGTACTAACCCACGCCATGCCATGTTCTAAGAGCTTTACAAATATTATCTCAACTAAGCTTCACAAAAACCCAGTGAGATAAGTACTATCATTCCTCTTTCTCAGATGAGGAAACTGAGGCACAGGAAGGTCAAGTAATTTGCCCAAAGAGATGGTAAGTAGTAAAGATGCGATTGGTACCCAGGTAGTCTGGTTCCAGAGTCTATATTCTTACCCACTATGGCGTGAGGATTTTTTTCAGTAAATCTGTACAGTGTACATACCAAACTAATACTGTTTTTAATTTTATCGCAAAACTACAAGTCTAATTTTCTGCTTGATTGCCTCAATTATCTATTTAATCATCTTCATCATGATATTAACAATAACAATAATCATAAGTGTTATTTATTACAGGTTGATGATGTGCCTACCACTAGAATAAGTACACTGCTTAGATTACCTCATTTAATTGACTTCTTATAAAAATTCTACCAAGGCAGAAACTAGCCTTATTTTATAGGCAAGGAAAGCGATGCTCAGGGCAGTTAGTGCCTGTCACAAGGTAAAAAAACAAAGAAGCGGAGAGTCAGGAATCTAGACTTCATGCCTTCCAATAGTGATACATGGCCTCCATCTCACTCTACCCTACAGACATGGCCTGGGTTTAGAATTACGATAATTTCAAACTTTAACACTCACCTTCATGATGCACAAGATGGTGTGTAGTGCAAACCATCCATACTGCTTGACCAAGGTTCTTAGAATGATACTCAATGAACCTGACACTGGTTTTTCTAGCTACTGGAAGGTATGATATTTTATAAAGCACAGGATAAACATGTTTAAAATAAAACTGATTGTTAATCATAAAGTTTAGCAACATTATCAGGCTCGGGTATGATGACTTTCTTCTATATTCCAATAGATAATTATTTTCCTATTTTTTTCCTGAATTACAAAAACATTAACAGGTAATTCTATCAAGGAAGATCGTTTCCATGAGAGAAGTGATGCAGTTTAAAGTGAATTACTCTTCCAAGTATTAAAATCAAATAATCATTTCAATGATTATTAATAATCACTATTAAGGAGAAAACAATTAATTTCACATTATTTACTCACTCTGAGTTCAGTTCAGTCTCTCAGTCGTGTCTGACTCTTTGCAATCCCATGAATCACAGCATACCAGGCCTCCCTGTCCATCACCAACTCACAGAGTTCACCCCAACTCATGTGCATTGAGTCAGTGATGCCATCCAGCCATCTCATCCTCTGTCATCCCCTTCTCCTCCTGCCCCCAATCCCTCCCAGAATCAGAGTCTTTTCCAATGAGTCAACTCTTCGTATGAGGTGGCCAAAGTATTGGAGTTTCAGCCTCAGCATCAGTCCTTCCAGTGAACACCCAGGACTGGTCTCTTTTAGGATAGACTGGTTGGATCTCCTTGCAGTCCAAGGGACTCACAAGAGTCTTCTCCAGCACCACACTTCAAAGCATCAATTTTTTGGCACTTAGCTTTCTTCACAGTCCAACTCTCACATCCATATCTGGAAAAACCATAGCCTTGACTAGACAGACCTTTGTTGGCAAAGTAATATCTCTGCTTTTTAATATGCTATCTAGGTTGGTCATAACTTTCCTTCCAAGGAGTAATCATCTTTTAATGTCATGGCTGCAATCACCATCTGCAACAATTTTGGCGCCCCAAAAAATAAAGTCTGCCACTGTTTCCACTGTTTCCCCATCTATTTCCCATGAACCACTTGTATCTTACATTATTCCTTACATGCATAAATAATGAAGACTCACAGCCAAGAAAGAGAAATATCTGAGCTTTCTATGTTAAAGACTGATGATATTTCACATTTGTATTTCAAAGAGAAATGCAACTGACTTATAAAACATCCCCAAATAACAGTGAGGTAAACTAGATAGCAGTTGGTCTGTATGTATGTACTGGCCCACAGACTACCCAAGCAATAGACGGAGGAAAGAAGTAGAGGCTTGGACTCAACCTTATCTGGGCCCCTGTAACTTCCACGTTGCTTCTCCATCACTTCAAGACAAAATTTCTGCCTCATGGTGTGATATGGCTGCCCAAGCTCCAGTCATCAAGTTTGTTTTCTAACCAGTAGGAAGAATAAAAAGGAGGAAGGAGAGGCTCCCTTTTTAAATGAAACTTCCTGGAAGTCACTCAGATACCACTGACCAGAATGTATTCCCAATGCCGTATCTAACTATAACAAGAGAGGTAGCAAATGTCTTTATTTTGTCTTCCAGCTAAAAAATAAGTCCCTATTATTAGGAAGAAGAGGAGAATGGATGTTAGAAGAAAATTAGAAGTTTCTACCAGAGCTTAAAACTATACAAAGATCAATAAGTTTTTCCTATAAAGTAAGACATTCTCCTTGGGCTTCATAGGTATTCTCTTCCCAAAACCTTAATTCAATAAAATCTAAAACCTTAACTCAAATTTCAGAATCCAGAGCTGAACATAGACATTATATGTATTTGAGAGCAAATGGTATTGTTTTGCTCTTATAAAATGTCTTTCATTGAGCCTCTACCACCACTGTCTAGGAAAAGAAAGGGGGAAACAGTGCCAGACCCATCGTGATAAGATAAGACCTCTCCTGATAAAGTTAGCAATCATGCGTGTCACTCAGTCGAACAGTCTTTTGTTCATCAAGTTTAAAACACAGGGCTGATCAATAGGAGAAGTCTTAGACATGATAAAACCTAAAAGAAGGAAAAAATAAGACTAAAACTACCTTGTTTAGAACAAGAATGCAGGCTGGAATGTGCAATGAAAGCAAAATTTGATTTGGGTTCAGGTGGATAATACCTTCCTTTTTGACAGTAATTACCTGTTGCTATGGCTTCCCTAGTGGTTTAGACGGTAAAGAATCTGCCTGCAATGTGGGACACTTGGGTTTGATCCCTGGTTCTGGGGGATGCCCTGGAGATGGCTACCCACTTCAACATTCTTGCCTGGAGAATACCATGGACTGAGAAGCCTAGCGGGCACAGTCCATTTGGCTGCAAAGAGTAAAAGGTATGACTGAGCAATTAACACTTTCACTGTTCATGGGTTATTTTACCTTTTTTAAAAAAATATTCATTTCATAAAAAAATTGTCCCATTCTTTCTGCCTTTTCCTTTTACACTAACCTAAACTGAAGGGCACCTTGGCCCCCAGGGCAAGCCTGTCAAAGCCAAGGACACACAGCATCCAAGCTTGGAAGGGAACAGGAAACAATCTAAGTGTAAATAAAAATTTAAGGAAGACACAAGGATCCACATTATCATGGCCTCTGAATTCTTTGTTAAAGACTAAAGACTTAAAGATCTCAAAGGGTGGATTACTAATTACTAAAGATCTCAAAGGGGTGATCACTTATTATGCAAATAAGAAATGGATTAATATAATACATAAACTAGACAAACTGCTGACCATTCTCTGACTGTTAGTCTCATGGAATTATGTGGCAAAGTGACAGGCTGAGTTTCAGACA